>ML366074.1:0-25426 GCA_005239505.1 Nicotiana paniculata
AGAGGCGAAGAGGGAACACCCTGGCCTTATCCAGGCGTTTGCCTCCTAAAGCCAGGCTGGCCCAGGCGTTAGGGGGGCGTTTGCCTCCTAAAACCAGGCCTGCCCTGACCTTAAGGGGGCGTTTGGCCCCAAACGCCTGGTTCCCTGGTTCCGGTCAATTCTGAGTTTTGACGAGTTTAAGTGTTTCCCGGGTGGAATAGAAGTCTCCTACACGTTTAGGGTTTGTCCTAAACATATAAATAGACTCCTAAAACACAACTAAAGGAGATTCGGAAGGCATTCGAGGGGATTCGAAGAGAAGAAACCATTAAAGTGACAAAACATTGATTTCTACATTTTTATTCATTACTTTGTAGTTCAATTATGCAATTTATTTTGGGTTTGATTCGTATGAACATGTCTAGCTAACTTCTTTAATCTAGGGTTTTGGTAGAACCCGTTGGGGATGAACCTATTGTGATATTAATATAGTTTGGTTGATTAATCTCTATTTGTTCAACTACGTTCTAGTTGTAGTTGATTGACAGGACCCTCAATTAGTTGTTCCTATTTATTATGTATCTACTTGAGAGAGATTGCATATTTAGGTAGTTGTTTGAACAACATCACTCCCGGAGTATAGACGAAAGTCATAACCGAGGGTTTAGAGGTTGGATTAGAGATAACGATACCTCGGGTGCAATCTAAAGTGAACTGTAATGCAATCTAGCTAGCGTAACTTGAGAGAGTGCGTCTAGTAAATTATCATAATTACTTGAGAGAGATTTATGGTAGATAGAGTGTTCATGATTGATTATGATAACTAATTAAACCATAAGAAATATTCGAGAAAGAATTCACCAACGGGGGAAACCATAGCCTTAGANATTTGCAACGCCCGTTTAGTCTTTTATTAGACATAGTTGAGCGTGGTTAATTTTGGCGTCATTATTGGAGAGTTAAATGGATTTAGCTATATATCAAGGTTTTTGTGTGTTTAGTCTTTCTTTCCTTCCGAGTCACTAATTTTTGTTTTGAATTGCTTATAGGTACGAAATGGCACTCAACAACGAGCCCATCAAAAATGTGCTAGTGGGGGAGGAGGTAGATGATGACCAAGGAGATGAGATTCATCTCGAACCTCAAGTAAACAGGCTAGGCCGGCTGCCTCATGATAATATCCCAAACCCTCCCCCACTTCTACCAAGAGCAGCACACTGGGCTTTGCCGAACGAGGGTTAGCAAGTGCCATAGATCCGCCCCGGATTAGGGCGGGCAACTTCCAAATAACCAACATGATGATTACACTACTTGAGCAATGGGGTTTCTTCACCGTAGCTCCAAGACAAAATGCTTACAAGCATCTCAAGGGGTTCGTCGATACTTGTTGGGGGAGCAAGCAAACAAATGTTTCCGAGGATGCACTGTGATTGAGGCTATTTCCCTTTTTTCTACGGGGAAAGTCTTTGGACTGTTTAGAGAGATTACTCAATCATTCTATTCACACTTGGGATAGTTCATTTCCAAATTCTTCTCTCTGTTACACAAAGGGATGAAACTCTAGCATTCAAGCAAGAGCCCAATGAGCCATTGCACGAGTTTGGGAAAGATATCGTACCATGGTCAAAGAATTCCCGAACAATGATATGACTGAGTCCATGATCCAGTAGACTTTCTACAGGGGGATCAACACAACAAATCAGTGTGTGGTAAATCAACTCGCCGAGGGTAACTTCATGAACACGCCTTATTATGAAGCTTGTGAAATTTTGGATGAGATGGCGGATACCTCTTCGGCATGGCAAAGTAGGGCCAATGTTCCTCAAGGTGACCCAAATGTCATTCACCTACACAAGGAGCTACATGATCACGGGCAAGCTATTGCGGAGTTGACAACCACAATGAACCAATTGGACAAGGCTCAGTTTCAACAGGTTCAAGGGTCAAAACAAGTGAATGCTATGGAAGGGGTGAATATGATGGTGAACAAGAGATGGCAAAGAGGTCAAAAAGTACAAAACCAACCGAAACAATTTGAGCAAGATAATAGTGGGTATGATCAAGGTGATTCGTACAATGAGCAAGATGAAGGGGTTCAATATGTCAACAATTATCAAGGTCAAAGAAGTAATGCTCCAAGCCAACAACAATGGAGATCAAAAGGAAACCAAGGGAATTGGAACAACCAAGTCCACCAAGGAAATTGGAGTGGTGACAACAACAATAACAATCAAGGCAATTGGGGGAATAATAATAATAATCAAGGCAATTGGAGTAATCAAGGGAACCAAGGCAATTGAGGAGGTAATAATCAAAGCAATTGGGGAGGCAACAACCAAAGCAATTGAGGAGGCAACAATAATCAAGGGGGTTGGAACAACAACAATCAAGGGAATCGGGGGTCGGGCTTTCAAAGGCCCCCGATTTATCAACAACCAAACAACCCGCCTTCATGTCCGGCATAAGGCTTTAGTTCTTCCCATAGTGAAATAGGATGGATTGAAAATATGTTTAAGAAAATGATGGAGAAAAATGCTAACTCGGACGCTCAATTGGTCTCCCACAATACCTCTATCCGCAATTTAGAGGTTCAACTTGGCCAAATTTCTCAATCTTCAAATACTCTCCCTAAGGGGGAATACCTAGTGATACGGTGGTGAACCCGAAGTGTGGGAACAATACGGGGCATGCAATGGCCGTAACAATAAGAAGCGGAAGAGGTGGAGTTGCAAGTACCTCAAACAGAAGAAGAAACGTGGATGAGGATGTGTTGGTTCTAGAAGATGACATGCCAAGCAATGATGTTCAAGTTAATAAAGAGGTGAGGATTGACATTGATGAAAGTGTGGAGGAGACAAAAGAAGATGTGAACCCGTCTAAGGAACACGTGACAGACATACCGGATCCGGTAGTGCAAAAGGCCAAGGCACCCTTGCCAAGGCCTCCTCCTCCATATCCTCAAAGACTCGCAAAGCAAAACAATGAGAATCAATTCAACAAATTTATTGATATGATGAAAAAAAAATTTCATAAATGTGTCGTTGGTTGAAGCCTTAGAACAAATGTCGGGATATGCCATTTTCATGAAGGACTTGGTAACAAAGAAAAGATTAATGAACTGTGAAACAATCAAAATGACACATCAAGTGAGGGCTATTGTGCACTCCATGGCTCCAAAGTTATAAGATCCTGGTGCCTTCACAATCTCGTGCACTATTGGGAGTGCCGATTTTGCCAAAGCCTTATGTGATTTGGGGGCAAGCATTAACTTGATGCCCTACTCTTTGTGTTCAAAAATTTATGGATTGGAAAACCAAGACCCACATCAATGAGGCTAAAAATGGCGGATCAAACCATGAAAAAGTCATTAGGGATAATTGATGATGTGCTAGTCCAGGTTGGCAAGTTCATCCTTCCCGTAGATTTTGTGATCCTTGACTGCGAGGTTGACTACGAGGTGCCTATTATCTTGGGGAGACCTTTCCTTGCTACTGGGAAGGCTCTAGTGGATGTGGAAGCCGGTGAGCGCACCTTCCGGGTGGGTGATGAAAAAGTGGTGTTCCATGTATGCAAATCAATGAGGCAACCAAATAGAACCGAAGTTTGTTCATTCGTGGATCTAGTGACTGAAGTAATTGTTGATGACACAAGTGTTGTGATGAATGTTGAGGATACCTTGGAAGCTGTGTTGTTAAATCATGATGAGGATGAGAAGGAAGGATTTGTAGAATATGTCAATGCTTTGCAAGGAATGGGGTCATATACTTATGAGCCCCGAAAACTTTCCTTGTATCTTAAGAACCGGAAGACTCCATCAACAAATCCCTCAATCGAGGAGCCTCCCACCCTGGAGTTAAAGCCTTTGCCTTCACACCTCAGGTATGAGTTTCTTAGCCTTGTTCCACTTTACCTATTATTCTTTCCTCGTGCTTAACTAAAGTTCAGGTAGATTCTACCTTGGCGGTGCTCCAAAGGAGGAAGAAATCAATAGGTTGGACATTGGCAGATATTCGGGGTATAAGCCCCGCCTTTTGCATGCACAATATTATTCTAGAGGAGGATGCCAAACCCTCCGTGGAACATCAAAGAAGATTGAATGAGGCTATGCAAGAGGTAGTGAGGAAATATATAATCAAGTGGTTGAATGTCGGGGTTGTCTAACCCATTTCCAATTGTTTGTGGACCTCACCGGTGCAATGTGTCCCAAAGAAAGGGGCATGACTGTGATAACAAATGATAAAAATGAATCGATCCCCAAAAGAACTGTCACCGGATGGAGAGTGTGCATGGATTATAGGAAGATCAATAAAGTTACTCGGAAAGAACATTTTCCGCTTCCATTTCATGATCAAATGTTGGATAGGTTGGCCGGACATGCCTTTTATTTCTTCCTTGTTGGATACTCCGAATATTACTAGATTCTTATTGCTCCTGAAGACCAAGAGAAGAACACTTTCACTTGTCCATATGGCACTTTCACATTTCGCGGATGCCATTTGGGTTATGCAATGCACCGATGACTTTTCAACGGTGTATGATAGCCATCTTCACCGATATGGTGGAGGACTTTCTTGAGGTTTTCATGGATGATTTTTTTGTGGTGGGGAATTATTTTGAAGAATGTTTGGACAACTTGGACAAGGTATTGGCACGATGTGAGGAAACTAACTTGGTTTTGAATTGGGAGAAGTGTCACTTCATGGTCGAGGAAGGCATTGTCCTCGGTCACAAGATTTCCAAGAATGGTATTGAGGTTGATAAATCCAAAATTGAAGTGATTTCCAAACTCCCTCCCCCTACTTCCGTGAAGGGAGTGAGGAGCTTTCTAGGTCATGCGGGGTTTTACCGCCGGTTCATCTAGGATTTTTCTAAGGTGGTAAACCCTTTGTGAAAAACTTTGGAGAAGGATGTCAAGTTCCATTTCAATGAAGATTGTATGAAGGAATTCGAGTTACTCAATTATAAGTTAACTACCACTCCTATTATTACCACACCAAATTGGAGCTTACCTTTTGAGCTCATGTGTAATGCGAGCGATGTGGCGGTTGGAGCGGTATTGGGGCAATGTATTAACAATATCTTCCATCTGGTCTACTATGCTAGTAAGACCATGAACGAGGCCCAAGTGAACTATACTGTGACCGAGAAACAACTCTTGGCTATTGTCTTTGCTATGGAGAAGTTCCACCCGTACTTGATGGGTAAAAAGGTGATTGTTCACACCGACCATGTGGCGCTTCGATATTTGATGAGCAAGAAACACTCTAAGGAAAGATTGATGCGGTGGGTACTTCTTTTACTAGAATTTGATCTTGAGATCCAAGACCGCAAGGGGAGTGAAAACCAAGTGGCGGACCACTTGTCTCGATTGGAGGAGGAGGGGAGGACACATGATGGCCTTGAAATCAATGATTCATTTCCCGACGAGCAACTCCATCCATTTTTATGATCGGGATGCCATGCTTTGCCGATTTGGCCAATTATCTTGTGAGTGGCATTGTACCGAATGAGTTCTCTTCAAACCAAAGGAAGAAGATCAAACGGGACTTCTTGGACTGCTATTGGGATGAGCCTTATCTCTTCATAAATTGTACCGATGGTGTGATCCGAAGGTGTGTACCAGAAGAAGAAAAATTGGGAATTCTTGAGGCTTTCCACTCTTTGCCATATGGTGGTCACCATTGTGGTGCAAGAACACCTACAAAGACATTAAGTTGAGGATTCTATTGGCCTACTCTCTACAAGGACGCTAGCGACCTCCTCAAGCATTGTGATGAATGCCAAGGGTCGGTGGGATTTCCAAGAAAAATGAGATGCCCCTCACCACCATCTTAGAGATTGACATTTTTGATGTGTGGGGCATTGATTTCATGGGTCCGTTTGTGAGCTCATGTGGGAACACTTATATATTGGTTGTTGTGGATTACGTATCAAAGTGGGTTGAAGTCGTGTCTTTTCCCATCAATGAAGCTCCAGGTGTGGTAGCATTCTTGAAGGACATATTCACAAGCTTTGGTACTCCAAGGGCCATTATTATTGACGGGGGATTGCATTTTTTCAACAAATATTTTGATACCATACTCTCCAAGTATGGTGTCACTCATAAAGTGTCAACCCCCCATCATTCTCAAGCAAATGGACAGGTTGAAGTCTCCAACCGGGAGATTAAGAGTATTTTGTCAAAGACTATGAATGCCAACCGGACAGATTGGTCGAAGAAACTTGATAATGCTCTTTGGGCTTATAGTATAGCTTACAAAACACCAATTGGTATGTCTCTGTATCGGTTAGTGTTCGGGAAAGCTTGTCACCTCACGGTGGAACTTGAGCACAAGGCTATGTGGGCATTGAAGAAGCTTAATCTTGAGTGCGATGTAGCTGCCAACTTAAGGGTGGAGTAATTGAATGAGCTTGATGAGTTCCGATTCCATGCATATTCAAGTTCGTCCTTGTATAAGGACAAGATTAAGTACCTCCATGACAAGTATATCCGGAATAAATAATTCAAAGAAGGCGATCTTGTGCTATTGTTCAATTCTCGGTTGCGGATGTTTCCGGGAAAGTTTAAATCCAAGTGGAGTTTCCCACTTGAGGTTGTGCATGTGACACCCTTTGGTGCCCTAGATCTGAAAAATAAGAACAATGAAGTGTTTAGAGTAAATGGGCACCGGGTGAAACATTATATTTGCAAGGTTGATGATGGCCACGTCGTGGCGTTGCTTCATTACAAGTGATTGATGGTAACCTGCATCATGTCGCAACGTTAAATCAGGCGCTTCTTGGGAGGCAAACCGTGTTTCTTTTCATTTTCTTCTTTTTGGATAGGCTTTGTTTTGTGCTAACTAGTTTTGAAGTGTATGAATGAATGGGTGTGCATTGCAGTGACGGTGCAAGAAAAAAAAATGGCTAAGTGTCACAAAATTGTGGACTGCACAATCACTATATAGCCGCACAATTCTGTGTGCGGCCGCACAACTGGAAGGACAAAAATATATTCTCTCTGAAGTTTGACCTGTCAAATTTTGTTAACAAAGTACGGCCGCACTCAAAATTGTGCGGTCAGCACAAATTCTGCGGCCGCACTCACTTGTGTGCGGACTCCGATAATTCTTTGAAGGAACAGGTAAAGAGTGCGGACTGCACTCAAAATTGTACGGCCGCACTCAGGTAAGTTTTGAACTGACTTGGCTAGGGTATAAATAGAACCTCCATACACTATTCACACTTTACCCTCTCTGAGATCTGAAACCCTAGCACAGTGCATATCCCATTAGTTCTCAAAATCCAAGCATTCAATCGGTGTAGATTCTCACATGTATCCCTCATTACTAGTAAGTTCATTTCATCTTTAGATTTGTCAATTTTATTTTATTTTATTTTATTTTTCTTAATTTTGTTCTTTTTTCCTAGGGTTAGTTTCATTCTTAAATATATCAATAGTTAGTCAATTCTTTTACTTAGAATCATGTGAGTAGTGCCTAAAATGTTAATTCGGGCTTAGGAAGATAGCTAATCATGTTTAATTGCTCATAATTTGGCTTATCTTTGAGAAACAAATTGCATGAAGTGAAAGTCTGTGCCCGAAATTTTTGAATTGTGCGGACGCACACACTTTTGTATGGTACGCACAAGTAAGAGTTAGGGTAAAAATTGTTATGTGATTTGTGCGGACCGCAGAAAAATTGTGTGGTCCGCACTGCTGAATGATTAGAGACCCAGTAGTCTGAACCTGGGGTTGTGCGACCGCACTCATTTTTGAGCGGTCTGCACTTGTGGTTGTGCGGCCATAGTAAAATTGTGCGGTCCACACTACTGAAAGACCAGAGAACCCATATTCTGAACCTGAGGGTTGATCATTGGTGGGATATGAAAGGTTTCAAAATGGGCCAAGGAAAGCCTACAATCACTTCTCAAGCCAAGCTAACTTAGAATTTTGCCTAGAAATACATTCCGGGCAAGTTCAAGACCATTCGCACGGGTACTTTGACTTGTAACAAAATACATCATCTCTCACACAACCGAATTGTTAAAGATAAAGAAGTGGATTTCCAACAACAATCACATCCATGATTGAAAATCTCTACAGTTCAGTTAAACCATCTGATGATTGCCTAAGTCAACAAAAGATTCACAAGGTCACTAACTAGAGCTATTTCTATACAAAAACTTATTTTTAACCATAAGCGCATAGTTAAGTGTGTTGGTACCAAGTGAAACATGATCGAATCCTTTTATTCATTACTACTATTTATTTTTACCTAAACATCAAAAACTGACTCAATTCCTTAAGAAGGTTGTCACGCCATCCATCATTGGAAAGAGCCACCCGATTCACGCAAGACCCACCTTTGAAAAGGACCGTGGCATTAAGAAAACCAAACACTTATTGTTCACTTAAACCTAAGAAGAAACTAGCAAATTCAAAAGAAACTACTAAAGTAAATACGAATTTATACTACTAAGAAAGACAAACAAAAGAAGCTACGAAACAAACTACAGAAAGCAAGCTAAATGAATATACAAACCGAAGTAAAATGAATATATACATCAAACGAAAGGGAATAATATATACATACCAAAGAGAAAATAAAGATTAAAGAAGAATATATACATACCAAAGAGAGAATAAAGATAAAAGAAAAAAATAGTATCAGAATTATTACATGCCAAAATCAATGTCTCAATCAGTCATCAAAATGGACCACCCCCCAAATGAAAAATAAGTATTGTCCTTAATGATTAACAAAAAATAAGAACAGGGAAGGGTAGAGAGTTAAGAGAATTCCCTAAGTTGTCTCAATCTTCATGGCATCTCTAGCACCCTCAGTCTGCATAGCATCATAAATACCCTCAGTCTCCTCAAGCTGAATATCATCATCACCTGGCTGAGAGACAATCGGGTTGCTGAGCATCTGCATCATCTCCTCAACGGTGTGGGCAGTAGCATCCGGCTCCTCAAATTGGCCGGCTGCTACCTCAGATGCCTCTGGTGCTGCCTGTGCTGCTGGGGCAGGTGTCTCCATGAGTAAGTCCAATGGTAGATCTCCGACAGATGCAATCTTGGCAACCTCTTGTCTCAACTTCTCCACCGACTTCTTTGACGCTTGAGACTTCCTCATCTTCTTTTTTTGCTTCCCCAACTCCTCAATTACCTGCACATGTGCGATCAGGGTCTCCATTATGGTCTTCTAGCTGTCCAGAATCTTTTTCGGAGTTTCCTCTACTGATGGAGGTACCTGTGGGGATGCTGGGGCAGAGGGTTGTGTTACAACAGCACTGGATATGTCAGACAGCTTTGAAGTAGCTGCCTGCATCCAGTTGTTGAGACTCGCCAATGT
Organism: Nicotiana paniculata; assembly: GCA_005239505.1. Classification (NCBI taxonomy): domain Eukaryota; kingdom Viridiplantae; phylum Streptophyta; class Magnoliopsida; order Solanales; family Solanaceae; genus Nicotiana; species Nicotiana paniculata. Next base: position 9,318 of record ML366074.1, read on the forward strand.
CTGGGAGACTCGCAGCTGCAGTATGTGGATAGGTGGCTGAAACTGGTATTGATAAAGGGGTTGATGGCCTGGATGAAGAGGGTGGTGGCATGGCTGCTATAGAAGGCATGGCAGTTGTGGAAGGCCCAGTATATGAATCGGCAACTCCTACCCTTGGCTCCTCAGACTGGCCAGTGGAAGTAGTTGCCTTACCCTTGAACTTCGGGTTGTCAGCATCCTGAAGGTTGTACCACGAGAAAGGCTTCTTGGCCTTTACTTTTATATCAAATGGCCTCGGCTCCACCCTCTGATCAATGACGTATTCAGTGAGGAAGTTGGGGTAAGGATATGATCCTTTCTCCTTCTAGACAGCTAAGGTAATGTTGGTGGACATGATGGACCCCACATTTATTGGATACCCAACCATAATTGAAGCCACCAAGACTGCTCGGGGAAGGGGCAGGTTGTTCTCATTCAAGCACGGGTCAGTTGTGCTGCATACAAATGTCTACCACCATTTTGCCTCAAAATTTTGGGTGGCTCGGACTATGGGGACCCCTGCTGTGAGTCACGGAGGTGGTGGTCCTCGAGCTCCAAGAATTTCTACTAACCATGGCCTAGTAACCTTTCCCAAAGCCAGTTTCTCCAAGTATTGTACGACCTCCACTTCTTCAAAACCCACATATTTTTTCAAAGCAATTGCGTCGAATCGAATTTTTAGATTTCTCACTTTGGTTACCTTGGTACCCTTCTTTATATGAGCCACATTGGAATGAAATTCTTTAACAAGGTGATCGTTTGTGTCGAGGACATCTTAGGTGAACCATTTCCATCCGATTCTCTCTTGGAACTTTCTGAGGACATTTGGATTGTGAACGTCCAAGTCCTTCATAAAAAATTGTCGCTCTAGTGTGAGCGATCTTTGGGGCCACAATTCTCTGAACCTGTTGAAGGCCGTTAGGCTGACAAATATGTCCTCCCACATCTCCCCCCTCCTTGTCCTCTCAAGGCCACCCAATATAGTGTCACCTCCTCTCCCGTCATCTGGTATATCATCATCATCATCATCATCTACATTGATTGGTGCGGGCGGAGGAGGTGAAGAGGATGGCTCGGAACTCTTACTTCTCGCATCAGAACTAGCGAAGGAGTTATCCGTAGGATCATTGCGCAGTTGATAGCGCCCTGTGGATTGTGGTGGATGGGATTGGGTTTCAGGCTGGACCTCTACAGAGTGACCCTCGGAGGTTTCCCTACATGGGGCATATTCACTGGTGTCCGATGGGTCAAGAGGTCTGCTGGCAGTTTCCTTCTTGTTTATGATTTTCTGGATGGCAAGTGGTAGGTTACTCTTGCCTCGGCCTCAGCCTCAGCCTCGGCCTCGGCCATGGGAGGGCTCACCCCTCCCTTTTTGTGAATCACCTCTACCACGAGATATAACCATTGTCTGCAACACATAGCAATAAGGATCAGTTAGAATGGAAGCCCAAAGTGTACACAGATACTTGTTAAAAAGTTACTGTAAAATAGACTCAGAAGAGGTTGTGCGGATCACACAAAAGTGAGTACGGCCGCAGATGGCCGAGTGCGGACCGCACAATTTCACATTGCGGGCCGCACTCATGGGGTGATGAAGATGAACAGAGAGGGGGTGTAACGACCCTGTAAGGCCCCGTAAAATTCTACCTAGAAATCGCAGTTCAGATTTTTTGGATCGAACAGGTTTTTGGAGTAAAGGAAAATGTTTTAAAATGTGTGCGTTTCTGCGGCCCATTATGCGTCCGCATAATCACTCTGCGGACCGCATAATGGCCGGAGAGTGAATCAGAAGACTGGCCAATTTTGAATCCAGTTATGCGGTCGCATAATCATTATGTGGGAGTTCTGCAGTACATTATGTAACCGTAGAACAAGTATGCGGGCCGCATACTGGTCGCATACATGGTCCAAAATTTCACTCCTTGAAGGCCTGTTTTTGCAGTCACTTTGCAGACCACATATCCGTTATGTGGTCGCATATGCGATTGCAGACCATGTCGGGGCATTTTTCTTATTTTAAAACTCGAGCCTATCCCGTTAAAAACTCATATTAAACCTCATTTGAGCTAATTTTCTGATAGCTTAGAGTGAGTGAGTGAGTTCTAAGAGGGAGAAGTTAACCTTCAAACCAAATCCATTAATTATTGCCCCTGAAGATTATCAAGAAGATTCTCATATCATAGGAAAGAATCTAGGCCTAGCTCAGTAATTTTGAAATTTCTTCTGAAATGAGTACCTAGCAAGATAGTTCAGGGGCTTGGGGTCAATTGTTTTGCATGCATGGGTGGTGAGGGGGCCTAGGATCAATATGAGCTAAAAATGGCTAAAAATGGGGAGTGGGCAAGAGTAATAAAACCTTAATGAACACATGATATATGATAAGTTGCTCAAGTGAGCTAAAATCATGATCAACCTCCTTATTTTTGGGTTCAATTTGTCATATTCCTAAATAGTTTGAGATTTCTAAGAGCTCCGGATAACTGTAGAGCCTAAAGGAAATGGAATTGAGGTATATATGGCTAAAACCCCTCTTCTTAGAACTCGAACCCCTATGGTGCCCCTACGATTGGGTGTGAGTTGTAAATATTGGTTGATGTAGGAGATGATATCATAACGTTCTTGTGTAGTAAAGCTTTATGTGTAATATGTATTCAAATGATACCTATCATGCTATGATTGTTATTTAATGATGTATTGGAGTCGTGAAAAATGTGTTTAATTGCCAAAGGATATGGCAGTCTTCATATGCCCATGATTCATATTGTTCTCATGTGTACTTGATGATTTTACACTAAACGACTTGTTGATGAAATTTGTAATAATGTGAAATGTGTGGGAAAGTACTCAAATTGTGAAATGCGGCCAAGTGCCAAAGCATGAATTGATGTAGGTGGTCCCACAGCAGATAGTACCGGACGCAGCTAGCGGTGCATCCCCCCCCCCCTTCTCAGTGACTTTGGTGAGCTCCCCCTATTATTCCAGGGGATGATGATGTACTTCTTTTGCTTATATGTTTACACATTAGGTATAGTCGGGGCCTTGTCGCTGCCATAGTCATTGCTATCTTTTGTATCGTTAGAGGCTCCGTAGACATTAATATGGGTTGTATATGGGTGTTGGGAAGGTTAGTGAATTATGTAATGCTTTGGATTTCAGTTTCAAGAATTTGCAAGGTGTATGAACTTTAAAACCTAACAATGAGGTACCTAATGAATTGGAAACACTTATATGTGTATATATAGGTTCATTTCCCTGTTTAGCTAATGATAATTTATTCCTTTGGATCATGAACGAATTGGATAGAAAATACTTAATAGGCTTGCTCGACCCGGTTCATTCGATGGAGTGTCGGTCGCGCTCCCCAAGGTTGGGGTGTGATAGACCCGGCCGGTCATTTCGAGAGTTATAGACAAATTTCCCCCATTTCTGCTTCATTTGTGCTTTACAACTATATTATATCGTATAGGGTTGGTTGGTTCGGGTCCGGAGTGGTTTCGGAGAAAAATCGAGACACTTAGTCATTTATTAGAAGCTTAAGTTGGAAAAGTCAACCGGATGTTGACTTGTGTGCAAAAAAACCCCATATTTGCATTTTTATGGTTCCGTTAGCTTCGAGTGATTTCGGGCTCAAGAGCGCATCCAGAATATGAGTTGGAGGTCCGTAGTAGAATTAGGCTTGAATTGGCAAAAGTTGGAATTTTGGCGATTTTGGACAGCAGTGGAAATTTTTATTTTCGGGTCGGAATGGAATTCCAGAAATTGGAGTAGGTTCGTGGTGTCATTTTTGACGTGTGCGTAAAATTTGAGGTCATTCGGACGTGGTTTGATAGGTTTCGGTGTCGTTTTGAATTTGGAAGTTTAGAAGTCCTTAGGTTTGAATCCGAGTGTAATTTGCTGTTTTGATGTTGTTTTGGGTGATTCGAAGGTTCGACTAAGTTCATATGGGGTTATATGACTTGTTGGTAGGTTTGGTTGAGGTCTCGGGGGCCTTGGGGGTGTTTCGGATACCCATCGGGAGGAACTTTTGGACTTAGACTTAACAGATTTTTCTTGTGTTCTGGTGTTTCCGCACCTGCGGCCTGTATAAGCGAGGAAGAGGTCACAAGTGTGGGAAAGCATGGGTCTTACTGGAAGCACAGATGCGGAGGGATGAGCGCATCTACGAGCACGAAGGTGCGAAAGTATAGTCGCAGATGTGGAGAAGGCTTGAGAAAGGAGGAACCGCAGAAGCGGGCAGGGCCCGCAGGTGCGAGTTGTTGGACGCAGATGCGGAACTTGGGGTTTTAAGCGAGATTCGAACGTGTGATGGATTTTCCACAGGTGCGGTGTCGCAGAAGCGTTAAAGAGGTCCACAGGAGCGGAATTCCTGGCAGAAAATCAGCTCGATTTTTAGACTCTCATTTTCGATTTTTGGCTTGAGGAGCTTGGAAGAGAGGCGATGTTTTGAAGGTTTTCAAGGAGGACGTTGGGGTAAGTGGTTATAACCCATATTGGCTTAATTTTCGCGATTCTATGGCTTTGTAAATCATTTATTTAGAGATTAGAGTTGGAAATTTTGGGATTCATGCTTGGGAATAGGAGAATGAATTTTGGAGTTTTGGAGGGGTAATTGATGGAGGATTTTGGTAAATTTGGTATGGTTAGACTTGTGAGTGAATGAACTTTCAGGCTTTGTGATTTTTGTCGAGTTTCAAGACGTGGACTAGGGGGCCGGGTTGAGTCGAATTCGGATTTTTGTTCTAATTTGGTAGTTTTCTTGTGAGATTGATCCATTTAGCCTATTTTAATGGTGTTGTACTGTTTGTCTAGATTCGGGACATTTGGAGGCCGATTTGAGAGGAAAGGGCATTCCGGAGTAGGATTCTACGTCGTTGAGGTAAGTAACAGTCTTAAATCTGGTATTGAGTGTATGAAACCCCCAGAATTTGTATGAAGTGAATATTTAGAGGTGACGCGCATGTTAGGTGGTGTGCGTGTGAGCGTGCACCGTGTGGGATTAACTCTTGGTCTGTCCCGGGAGACTGTGAAGTCGAATAGCCCATTGTTATTACCTGTTTCACCTTGTTTTTGAGTTCTTGACAACCTTCCATGTTAGAAACCATGCTTAGGCTATATGATATCACTGTTGGGACCCGCAGTGGTCGTGTACTTGTTGAATTGACAGCTAATTGATGTCTTGTACTCAGTCATCGTTTTACTTGTGCATTATATCTCAGCTCTCTCTCATTTCTTGCTGATACTTGTCGTATATTCTGTTTGGGCTGTTATTTTGATAATCTGTGAGGCTGGAGAGGCTAGTGACTGAGATAGGACCTGATTACCGGGTTGAGAGTTATGTGAGGTATATTGGATCGGGTTGCACGCCGCAGCAATATCGGATCAGGTTGTACGCTGCAATAAGCCTTCGGGCCATATATATACATATATCGAATCGGGTTGCACGCTGTGACAGTATTTGGATCGTGCTGCAAGCCGCTGCAATATAGCGCTTGGGATGTAGGAGCCCCTCCGAAGTCTGTACACTCCTAGTGAACGCGGGTACCTATCGATTGTGAGTACTGAAGCTGAGAGCCGAATGATTGAGTTGTTGAGATAGTTGAGTGACAGTAGCCTATGAGGTTGTACTTACTCTTATTTATTGTTGCACCTCGTTGCTACTTTTTGTTGTTGTGAAATTTCTAGAGGACTTATATTGTTTTACGTGAGCTCGAAATGTTTTGACTTAAAACACCGGATTGAAAGCATGCCTATTTTTTTACTGAAAGGAATTGTATTTGAATAGCTCGTCACTGCTTCTCAGTTCCTTATTATTTCTATTACTTACTGAGTTGGAAGTACTCATGCTACTCCCTACACCTTGTGTGCAGATCCAGGTGTGACCGGACGCGGAGGTCATTGAGCTCGTGCGCAGTTGTTTACCGGAGATTTACGAGGTAGCTGCCGGCGTTCGCAAACCTTGTGCTCCTTCTTTATTATCTTTCTTTATCTATATTGATATTTAGACGCAGACTATTGTAAACACTCTGTTTTAGATTGAGAGTCTTGTTGCTCATGACTTAGTGACACCCCGATGGTTGGAGCTACTTTTCCGCATTGTATTTTGAGTCTAACTCCTATTTCTATGAAACTCTATTATGCAAAAGCTTTTGATTTACCTTTTATAAGTTATCGAAGTGTTTTGAAAATGTCGGCTTTCCTAGTAACACGATAGGTGCCATCACGATCGGTTCGGATTTTTGGGTCATGATGGGGGGGGCAAGAAAATCTGTCTGTGCCCCAGAAAAAATATTTTTTTGCTTTAAATTTGATAATATGCACCTCCTTTTTTCTTTATTTTTTATTTTTTCAATGTTAGCTTTTGGGGTGGTATAAAATTCACTTTAGACAAGGATAGAGTAAGTAATAGCATGCCTATAAAGATTAGGTGTGAAACTGGTTTTTCTGGACAAGTACAGGGTGCATCTTATGATTTTCCTTAAATTAAACTCCTCCTCTAACTTTGAACAATAAACATTAGCAAACTCTTATCCTACTATGCGATGTCTATTTTGCCCTTGACATTTTCAATCCCTTCTCGAGGTAATTTTTTTTTAATGTTATATATAATTTATTCTTTTTACCTAAGTGATTTAACGCTAGATATTTTTATATGTTTATTATAGATTATATAATTTAAGTTTATTAAAATTATAAATATAATAGTTCTTTTATGAACTTGTTATTAATATTATGTTCATAAAGTATACCATTCCCCGTTCTCTCTTCTTCTTTTTGCATATACACATTGAGTTTTGATTGTCACTAACGAAATATTTTCTAAATATAATTTAGAATTCATTCAAATTATATAAATAGAAAATCCTAGAACTTCATTGTAAAATCTACCTCAAATTTTAATAATTTTTTTATTACATGCAGTGAGTATAAGGTTATAACGTTATAACGTTCTCTCTTTTGTTTCGGGCTCTATCAATAGATTATTGAGTTCGGTTTGCTATCAATTAAAAGAGTGATAGGAGCAAAACTATGTACTAGTTATACATAATTATACTTATATTATAATATATCGGAGAAATTCAAAAATAACCAGATTTATAAATGGTTATTTAAAAATAGCCTCGCTTTCAAAAGTAATCGAAATTTAGCCACTTTTCATGTAAAGATAAATTTGAACGAAATTACTGTTCAAAATCCGGAAAATACTCCAGTATATTATATTGGAGTTCCAGCATAAGTATACTAGAACTCCAGCATATTATACTGGAGTTCCAGCATAAGTATACTAGAACCCCAGCATAATATACTGGAGTTCCAACAAAGTATATCGATCCAGTATAATATGCTGGAAGTTCATACACAGGTGCACCGAACTCCAGTATATTATGTTGGACCGGTCTCTGTTACAGTAAATAATGATTATTTTTCAATGATTTGACAAACATTAGCTATTTTTTAATGAGCAGTCTGAAAACTGGCTAGCCGGTGCTATTTTTACTAATACATCATCCAGCTATTTTCAATTTATAGTGTTTGGTGGACATCTAAAAGTTAATTATCCTTTAAAAAAGCCCTTCCCCGTATTTGCTTAGCCCATAAAATTTTAAAGAAGTCTTACTTTTGTAGTTTTCTCCCCCTTTTTTTCACTTCATCTATTGTTTCTTCTAAAGCACGAAGTCATCCACTGCTGCCCAACTCTTCTCTAGAATTATCAGTTTCAAGCCTATACATTATATTATTGACTCGGTAAAGACCACTTCTTTTGCTAATTATTAGGAGAAATTATTCTTGTTGACTGTTTTTATTGTTTTAAAAAAGATGGAAGAAAAAATGAACTGTGATCCTACATTTCTACTAGGGTCGGTTTATTAATAAAAAGTTGTTGACAAACCAAATCCCAATAGCATTCTAACAATCACTTTATTATCAATTCCAGTTCCACTTCTCTCTTTCATGGTCTAAGCTGGAAATTTTGTTTCAGTTTAAAAGGAAATACTCAAGGAACTTATTAACAATCTTGTCAAAATTATTACTAGAGGCGACATTAAAGTGACCAAGCATAAAAAAAACTACTACAATCTGTATACGGTAAAAATCAAGAATACCCGATTTTACATGCTCGGAGGTATGCCTCGAGAATGAGCCAATATCGAAGCAAGTTCAGGCTCGAAGGACATGAAGACTGAGGGATCGAAGTTAGGCTAAATTGATACTACAGTAACGGAATCACGAGAATCTGCAATCGACCACCAATCTCGGAATCGGCAGAACCATTAACGGCCATTGATATCAATCATGTATTTTACTTCCGAAATTAGAGTCCTATCTTATTTAAGATTCCTCTACCATAAAAGGAGGAACCATGTTCACTTGTACACATCATTATCATCATACACGAGTCATCACTTACGCTACTACGGAGAAATAAAAACACTCTGCTCTTTTTACTCTTAATTCTTTGTTGTTCTTACTGTCCATTCTGTTCATATTGTCTGTGTTACTCTTGTTGTTCTTACCGTCCTTGGCACTTGATCTCGAGCCTAATCCAGATCGGGTCGATAACTTGCAATCACACAGGTTTGATCCATTTTAATCGTTTAATTCTTCATTTATTTAGCTATTTGTAAATTGGCATTGAATTAGATCACATATCATTATAACCGTGTTACAAGTTTAATTTTTACTCATATTTCAAGGTAAATAATTTGGTGACCACCGTGGGACTAAGGATAATAGTGATTGTTTGGTGTTAATTCTTGTATAACACACTATTTTACTCCTGTTTCTTGCCAAGAATTTTATTTTCGGGATAAATCATGTCAAACTCACAAAATACAGCTACACATGGTGACAACGGCCTCGGACTCCTCGAGGAGAATGAGAATGTTATATCTGCGGGAATCGAGGTTTCACAGGCTGACCTCGGAGGAGCACGGCCCGCCAACCCGGTCGATATCGGTTCACATATTGCTTTGAATGCAGATTTAGGCGGGGACCCTGATGGGAGCGTACGCAGAGAGGGTCGAATTGACGGTCGAGGTACTCAAGGTAGAGGAGACGAAGGTGTTAGTCTCCAAGTTATATTTGAAATGTTGCAAGCCCCACAGAACGCCATTGCCCAGTTGCAAAATCAGCACGTGGCTCTGAATAGGGTCGAACAAGAGGCTACTCACCATACCGAGCCAGTGCATGAAAGATTAAGTGATCATACTTCGACAACTGACCCTGATATAATGAGAATGCTCGAGGATCTTACTAAGATAACAAAATCCGGAGAAAAGAAAATCGAGGCCAACGACAAGAATTGGAAACCTATAAGTCTTAAGTTGATCAATTTCTGGGGCACCACCGATCCTAAAGGGAATGGACTACAAAAAGTTTGTGCAAAAACCATTCCCTCCAAGTGCGGCTCTGAAAACCATACCAAAGAAGTTCAGGATGCCCGTTTACCAAAATACAACGGGACCTCGAACCCCAATGAACACGTTACCTTTTATATGTATGCTATCAAAGGAAATGATTTGGAAGACGATGAAATCGAGTCAGTATTGCTAAAGAAATTCGGAGAGATCCTGCCGAAGGGAGATATGATTTGATATCACAACTTGCCACCGAACTCTTTTGATTTGTTCGCCATGTTGACAGATTCATTTGTAAAGGCACGCGTTGGAGCTATAAAGGTTGCAACGAGAAAATTAGACCTCTTCAAGGTGAAGCAGAGGGATAACGAGATGCTAAAAGAGTTCGTATCTCGATTCCAAATGGAATATATGGAGTTGCCGTCGGTTACCGATGATTGGGGTGTTCAGGCTTTCACCCAGGGATTAAATGAGAGGAGTTCGATCGCATCAGACCAACTGAAACTGAATTTGATAGAGTACCCGGATGTGACTTGGGCAGATGTTCACAATTGATATCAATCGAAAATTAGGGTCGAGGATGATCAACTGGGAGCCCCCTCAGGTTCAGTGAATCCTAATCGGTCGACAGGTAAAAAACAAAGAGATGTTGATAGAGAATCAAGGCCGAATAAATATCGGTATCAGCCATATGCTCCAGATAGAAGGAATAACCATACGGGATCATTCTGCCCGGAACAATCGGAAGGGTGACCGAGGATAGAATTCTCGGGGACTCATGATCAAAACTAGATTCGACAAATATGCAGATCCCACAGAAGCATCCCGATTATCGGAGTACAATTTCAGTGTCGATGCCTCGGGTATCGTATCGGTCATCAGAAGGATTAAAGACACTAGGTGGCCAGACCTATACAAACTGATCCTTCTCAAAGGAATCCAAACTTGATGTGCAAATACCATGGCACGCATGGCCATAGGACCGAAGAATGCAGACAGTTGAGAGAGGAAGTATCTCGATTGTTCAACGAACGCCATCTTCGAGAATTCCTCAGTGATAGAGCCAAAAATCAGGAAAAGAGACGCCAACAAAAAAAACGAGCAAGAGGAACCTCAGCATGTTATCCATATGATCATCAGCGGGGTCGACGTCCCACAAGGACCTGTCTTTAAACGCACCAAAGTATTGATTACAAGAGAAAAACGAACCCAAGACTATATGCCCGAAGGCACCCTAACATTCAAAGACGAAGAGATGGAAGGCCTTTCTCAGTCGCACAATTACGCCCTAGTAATTTCTATTTTGCTAAATAAAATTCAAGTTAAAAGTGTTCTCGTGGATCCAGGTAGTTCGGTGAATATAATCAGGTTGAGGGTCGTAGAGCAGCTCGGCCTGCTAGACCGGATTGTACTTGCATCTCGAGTCCTAAACGGCTTCAACATGGCTAGTGAAACAACAAAGGGAAAGATAATCCTACCAGTGAACCTGGCTGGGACCATCCAGGACACAAAAATTTGATTTCATCAAAGGCGACATGAGGTACAATGCACTGCTCGGAAGGTCATGGATCCACAACATGAGGGCAGTACCATCGACCCTTCACCAAATGATGAAGTTCCCAGCAGTGGATGGCGTGAAAACAGTTTATGGGTAACAACACGCTGCAAAGGAGATGTTTGCAGTCGACGAGGTGACGCCGATACCAGCACCTTTAACCTCAAAAAAGTTCGAGCGTCAAAGATATACAAGCGGCCAAATAGCAATCACCGTCCCCAGCCTCGACCGAATCGAATAAGCAGGTAATCGAAGAAGATTAAGAGGATCTTATCACTCCTCAAACTTCCATCATTCCCAAAGAATCGGATGCAACCAAATCAACGGTCGAAGAGCTGGAACAGGTGATACTCATTGAGTATATACCCGAACGTAAGGTATAACTAGGAACAGGGTTAACCCCCGAACTCAGGAAAAAACTCATTCAATTTATTATTGATAACATGGATTTCTTTGCATGGTCCCATTTAGACATGACAGGAATCCCACCCGAGATCACAACTCATCGGTTAAGCCTGGATCCCAAGTTCAAATTGATAAAGCAAAAGAAAAGGCTTCAGTCCGAGGTGAAGCACACCTTCATAAAGGAAGAGGTAACTTAACTTCTTAAAATAGGGTCCAAACTTCTTAAAATAGGGTCCATTCGGGAAGTCAAATATCCCAAGTGGTTATCCAACATAGTCGTAGTCCCCAAAAAGAGGAACAAACTTAGAATGTGTGCAGATTATAAGGACCTGAATAAATCATGTTCGTAAGACTCTTTTCCTTTGCCTAACATCGATCGAATGATCGATGCTATGGCTAGCCACGAGATACTTACTTTTCTCGACGCCTATTCTAGGTACAACAAAATCCAGATGGACCCAGAAGACCAGGAAAAAACTTCTTTTATCACTAAGTATGGAACTTACTGCTATAATGTAATGCCCTTCAGGCTAAAAAATGCGGGGAATACATATCAAGCTTAGTTAACAAGATGTTCGAAGAACAGATAGGAAAATCAATGGAAGTTTACATTGATGACATGTTAGTTAAGTCCCTGAGCACAGAGAACCATTTGACTCATTTGCGGGAGACATTCGAAATCATGAGGAAATACAACATGAAGCTTAACCCCGAAAAGTGTGCCTTTGAGGTCGACTAGGGTAAATTCCTCAGCTTCATGGTGTCAAATCGGGGAGTCAAGATCAATCCCAATAAGATCAAGGCCATCGAAAACATCACTGTTGTAGACATTGTAAAAGCCATTCAGAGGCTAATCGGACAGATAGTTGCCCTAGGTTGGTTCATATCGAGGTCGTCAGATTGGAGCCACATGTTCTTTTCCTTACTTAAAAAGAAAAATGATTTTACATGGACTCCGAAATGTCAGCAAGCATTGGAGGAATTGAAATGATATCTGTCGATCCCACCTTTGCTCCACACCCCAATGGCAGATGAGAAGCTACACCTATACTTAGCGGTGTTTGCAATAGTGGTAAGTGGAGTATTAGCTTGAGAAGAATATGGAACGATGTCGCGCCCCCCTTTTTTCCTCTCCTTTTGAATTAGTCATGGTTCTTGACATTATTAGGACAACTCATTTCCTTTTGAAAAGGGATATAAGGAATTTGAAGAGTCGCCACCTAACGAATTAAGGTGTGTTAGGGCACCTATTACGGGTCATTTCTAACACTAATTGTATAACCAAAGATTGGGTAAGGGCTTGAAGTTACTTCAAGGGGAAGGTGTTAGGCACCTCTCGAAGTCCACAATTGTAGGTCCCGGCCAAAATTACTTTGTGAATTAGTCAGGTGCAAACAATTAGTCTAAGCACACATATGTAAACAAATAAAGGTCTTTACAGATTAGCAGTCTAAGCACACTTATGTAAAAGGATAAGGGAGGTCCTAAGTTGTTTATCCTATAGGATCATATCCATGTTATGCCCGGTAATCACTCCTCGGTGGGGGCTACACGTTGCATTAATGCACGGGTAATCATATCCTTATCTACCCATTATCCCACCCCTTAGCGGTAATTAAGCGAGTTTTATTTAACGAACTCTAAGCGTGATGTTACCTGTCCCTTCCTTGTGGTCCTGGAGGTATTTAGGACCTCTAAATCTGGGCAGTTCTATACAACCCCTAAGGCATTTAAAAGGGAAAATTCTAGGCGACAAGCAAATAACATTTAGGACCAGCAGATAAATGAAAGAAGCAGTTAAGAGGCTCATGTTTACCTCCACATGTAATGCAAATAAACAGCACGTCTCAAACATAAATGCAAGCAGTTTTTAGAAGAATCTTGTGACAGGATGTCTAGGTGAACATTAATACACAGAATGGGCAGTACTAGTTCAAAACTCAGTGACAGGGCCCTAATAGTTTGCCTACTGTTTTAAGACCTGTAAAACTTAGCAGTAAACACAATCAAACGCAGTTTTCAGTTTTATACCTTTCCATGGGTCAGTTACTTATTTTAATTGAACTAGGCGTATTCAAACGAATGCAAACAGAATTCCTAGAATATGATATCTAAATGCATACAAGAATGATAGTTTTATTAAGACAGGGTTATTAGCCTAACAGTAGGATTCCTAAGTGAAATCACTTATGTAAACTTGAAGCGGGGATTAATGATATGTTGAAGCAATAAACGTGAAGCCCTAAGAACAGGATATCTAGTGCATATTTAGAATGATTTGGATGCAAATGAACACATTAATCCTAAGACATGGCTTCTAATGCAGATTTGCAGAATATAAAGCCTAGGAGCGTGGTTTCTACCCAGCTTTACCCACAGTAATATACGTTATCCTCCCTTTTCACTAGTCACCCCAATATTTGTTTACAAATAATTATTACAGACCAATGGTTGAATGAATTACATAAAGTGAAAAGTAAATTAACTATAGGGAGCTTGAAGCAGGCCAAAAATACATCTGATAATACCAAGCCTTTAGTAGTCTCAAATGCCAAGGATTTCATAGCCAGTTTCATGTCCAGGTGTGTCAAAGTTCCCTAAGGACCTTAAGGATCCCGGGCAGTGCTCACACCCAGACTTTCGATAACAGGGATTGAGCAAGTACAGTGTGGAATAGCCAGCCCCAGTGTGCCAGAGTTCCAAGGTATCTCAAGAGGATCCCAAGGCAGTACACACACTGGAGGAGCAGAACCTAGGGACTTAGGAGTAAAGTGAGAGTGCTTGACATAGTTTTGAACAGGGTTTTGAGAAGAAAACAGTATTGAAAGTTTTCTGAAAGTAAGGACTGATTTAATAGAAAACAGTTGGAGAACAGTGTGAAAATGCTTTTGAAAATCAACCAAAATAGCCTAGTTGGTTATACAACAAACAAGTCCAGCATCACTTAATCAACAGCTTTCACACAGGGTTATGGGAATTGGGGACACATAGAACACATCAATGTGTAGCATATAACAACAAGGTGCACAGAAGCCTTTTTAGGAGTTTTACAGGATTAAGAAGTTAGTCATATCAGTATAAACATAGAGCATGGATCACAGAACAACATGTAGAAACATATTACACTGGACAGATTATGCATAAAACCAGAGATTTTGTGATATTATACAACTTAGCAAAGCAGATTAAACCAGAACCTAAGTAGATAGATCAGGCAAACAATCAAACATGATGATATACATAGAACAAATCAGGTTGAGGCATGCTAGATAAAAGCAATAAGCAGATCCTTAGACATATTAATCATAAGTTAGGAAAGGATGAATTCATACATGCTAGTGATTAATCAGTGTAGTTCACGCATACTAGGTGAGGCAGTGATTTAAACATGCTAGTTACATATTGAACAACAAGATAGTAAGTAGGAAATTAATGAACTAAAGCAGTAACAGAAACACATAGAGTTATAGACTTGAAATTGAATTAGGACGTACCAGTCAAGGAGAGAAAAACACAAGATATAGAGCAGATGTGGTGAAATAACTAACCTTGGCTTACAGCCGGCTAGTTCAGAGACAGTTGCAAGTAACAAAGAAGAGCAGAGAGCTTTTAAGTGTAAGAAAGAATTTTGTGAACTAGTGTTCGTGTCCAGAAGTGAGAATAGAGGAGAGTATATATAGTAGTTGAGAGCTAGACAAAATAAGGTAAAGAATCAATCATGTAGCAATTAGGGAAATCCACTGATTCACACATACACGAAATCAGCAAAGTTTCCTTTAATTAAGGGGTAACTAGTTAACGGTAAAGAGCAGGGCAATATTTAAGGAAAGAAATCAAATAAACTTAGGTACGGAGTAGGTAATTAAGGGTGAATACACAAGAGTTTAATTAAGGAAACAAGTAGTAAGAATCGTTAAACATCACAGTTAACCGGAAAATAAGGCAAGAAATAATTAAAGGTTATGAAAAATAGGAAATAACCGGAAATCAGCATACAAGTATTACCATATCAAATTAGTGAATTAAAGACTCGAAATAATACTGATTTTAAGGAAAATAACATAGGTTTCCATGAATAAGCAGATAAGCCAAGTATAAACAAAAGGATCGAATCTGGAACCCTAATAGAGACATACTAGGGTAAAATCATCAGGTATTCAAATTAGACGAAGGAGAAATCATATGAATCAAAGTACATAACTAAATCATGTAGCAAATAACACGGATCGACTCAGAATCCAAGCACAATGTCAAAAATTAGGGGTTTTAGCATAAGCTAGTTAGGGTTAGGGAGAAACTCAACAAAATCAGTCAAAACACATAAGAATCAGAGAATTAAACACCTAAAATCACAAATCATTTGGAAGAAAAGATTTTCAGGAAACCCTAGTTAAGAAAAGAAACGAAAAGACTAAGGGTGGCAGGTGGGCCGGGCCCGACCCGGGACCGACCCAGGCCCGCGGGCTATACGGGCTAGCGGGCTAAACGGGCCGGCCCGTGGGGGGTCCGGGCTTGGGGGGCTTTAGGCCTGTGGGGGGCCGGTTCTAATGTTTGGACCCGTGAGCCCGGGCCCGTTTAGCCCGGGCCCGGCAGGTGGGCCTGGGCCAGGCCAAGCGGGTCAAGCAGGCCCAACGGTAAAAATTCAAAAAAAAAAAAAAATTAAAAAAATGGCTAACGGCCAGATTTTTAAAATCTAGCCGTTGGAGCCTCAGAAGAGCCGTTTGGCATGTTTAAAAATTAGTCATTTGGCCCCCAAACTTTGTTTTAACCCCAAA
>ML366077.1:0-10753 GCA_005239505.1 Nicotiana paniculata
AATCTGTGATGGCTTGGATCTTTTGCTGGTCCATCTTGATCCGCCCTTCCTCAATGACATGCCTGAGGAAGTCGATCTGTTTTTGAGCAAAGGAGCACTTGGATAGCTTTGGATACAACTCATGCTCCCGCAACCGGGCTAGGACCTTCGGCAAGTGCTCCAAGTGTTCTTCCCGTGTCTGGCTATAGACCACGATATCATCCAAATAGACCACCACGAATTCATCAATGTACTCTCGGAAGACCTGGTTTAGTAGGGTGCAAAAGGTGGCTGGGGCATTAGTCAAGCCGAATGGCATGACTAGGAAGTCGAACGACCCATATCTTGTCACACAAGTCGTCTTGTGTTCATCACCCTCAGCAATCCGGACATGCCAATACCCTGTCTTCAGGTCAATTTTTGTGAACACCGTAGCACTCCCCAATCTGTCGAACAAGTCTGCCATGAGTGGAATAGGATACTTGTTCTTCACAGTAATTTTGTTCAGCGCCCGATAATCCACGCAGAGGCGTAGACTACCATCATGTTTCTTCTGGAAAAGCACAGGGGACCCATATGGGGACTTAGAGGGTACGATGATCCCTGTGTCTAGCATTTCCGTCAATTGTCTCCGAAGCTCGGTGAGTTCGGGTTGTGACATTCTGTAAGGCGCCCGGGCAGGTGGCTTCGCACCCGGCACCAACTCAATCTCATGGTCCACAGTGCACCTAGGAGGAAGTCGCTTCGGCATTTCCTGTGGCATGACATCTTCGAATTCCAGTAGTAGCTCCTTTACGGGTGTAGGGAGTGGTCCCGATGAGCGTTCTACCTCTTCAATACATAGGGTAGCCAGAAATGTAGGTTCATGTCTCTTGACCCCCTTTTTTAGTTGCAAGGCCGAGATGTTCTCAGAGGCCATCTTCCTGGATATGCATGGAATAATACAGGGTGTGGCCCCGTTTACCCCCATCATCAGAAGCACGTCCGCATATGTTACGGGTATGGTGTTGGTCTGCCTCAAGAGTTCCAGTCCCACTATCAGCTCAAAGTCATCTATGATTACCACGCGCAAGGTGAACTTTCCTTCGTAAGGCCCCATCTTTACCGGTACTCCTTTTGCTATTCCACCCACTGGCTGAGGAGTTGAGTTGATAGCCTTGACATGACCCCCGCCCTTTCCCACAACTATCCCAAGACGCCCCACCTGAGTTGAGGCCACGTAGTTGTGAGTAGCACCTGTATCTATCATAGCCCGAATGGGTTTTCCATTTACCCTCAGTTCAACGAACATCAGGGTCCTCTCTTGCTTAGGAGGAGTCCATTTATTCGTCTTTTTGTTCTCCTTCTTGGCAATTGAGCGGGGGTCCTTCTTCTTGCGGATACCAGCACTGGTTCCCGCTAATGCCTCCGAAACAGAACCAACAATTGCATTGAAGGTGCCGACTTCTTCGGTCTGTTCATCATCCGTCCCCTCATCATAAGCTTGATGAGCGTCCATCTGTGCATGTGGACATTCATTATTCCAATGCGGTCCGCTGCAATGACGGCATCCTGAGGGGGGCTTTCTCCCCCGGTCATTGTTGTTTGATGCAGCACTGTTGCTGCCTGAGGAGGGGGCCTTAAGTTTGCCTGCACTTCGGTCTCCCCCACTTCTGTTGGGGCCACCATTGTTGGATTGGCCCCCTTTGTAACCCGCTCGGATAGGCGGCTGCGGCCTATCCTTCCGAGTTTCCATCTGATAGTCCCCAAGGCATTGTGCTGCTTGGATTGCCTTAGGTAGGGTATCCACCTTCTGTCTTTGCAGCTCCATGCGGGCATAAGGTTTCAACCCTTCCGGGAATGTGAAGAGCTTGTCTTTGTCCCCCATGTCGCGGATGTTCAGCATGAGTGCAGAGAATTCTCGCACGTAGTCCCGCACTGACTTGGTCTGGCGGAGCTCCCGTAGTCTCCTCCTTGCATTGTACTCAACATTTTCGGGGAAGAACTGTAGGCGTATGGTTGCCTTCCGTTCCTCCCATGTCTCCAGATCATCTTCACCGGCCCTGATGGCTTCGTACTTCACTCGCCACCAGAGCTTAGCATCACCCTGAAGATACATGGCAGCAGTTGCTATCTTCTTGGCTTCTTCTAGGCCTCCCACTACATTGAAGTATTGTTCGATGTCGAAGGTGAAATTTTCCACTTCTTTAGCATTCCTAGCCCCACTGTATGGCTTTGGCTCAGGAATCTTCAGTTTATGTGCCAAGGGGGCGAGGTTCGCAACACCCCCGATTAGATTTCCACCGCCTCGAAGCAAGCCTTGTAGAGCAGCATTGACAACATTGAGCTGGCCTGTCAAGTCGTCGATAGTTTGCTGCATGACAGTCATCCTGTCTGCCTTATGTGCCCTGTGGGCTAAATCCTCGGCGCGCTCCTGCTGGAGGCCCTCGAATTTATCAAAAATTTCGGCTGCCTCAGTAGCTGCCGTTTGCCGGTCTCCTTCAGAGTCGCGGCTGATGTTTTCTATGTCAACTTCGACCTGGGTCATTCTGCGGTCCAGGTCGTCCAACCTTTGCCCTAGGCTGGTTTTTAGTTCAGTCACCGTATCTACGATGGGTCGTAGTACGCCAACCGTTTCCTCAAGGGCCGTAATGCGGTCCCCAAAATTCACCATCGTCAGAAATGGTGGTAATGCCAATGCGTTCCCTCGTCCGATGTCGAGCCTAGGCTCTGATACATACTATTACGCGGCCCCTTCCTAAGATTCTTTGGAAGGGCGACGTAAGGCTAAGCAACCGATGTCAGGGTGGTTGCTGTCCGCCAAGTGAGGTCCTCGCTGCACGCTAGACGAGATTGTCAGTGCCGTGCAGGAAAACCAATGCCAACAATNTCCCCCCTAATAATGCTTAAAAAAAAAAAACCAACATTACAGGAATAGACAAAAATATGCTAGAGAAACATAAGGAAAGTACATGGAATAAAATTACTCTAGTAATACAGGGAAAAAAGACTTAGTTTTCTACAGAGGTAGAAACAGGTCTGTTGTCAGCTGCTTGTGGCTGGGCGCTCGCGAGGAAAATTGGTGGGGTGACAGAGGCACAGGCGCGCTTGTCACTTGGCGCGGCCAAGACCACGGGGCCGTCCGTGGCGCTAGGCGTTGGGAGGCTTGCTGGGACGCCATGGGGCGCGTCCAAGGGGTTATGGGGCACGGCCGGAAAGCCTCCCATGACAAATCTCATGTTCATTACATTTTTTGGGAAATGCAATTCTCACACCCTGGTATCTCATTATTCGTATGCTTTCCTCATCTATCCAAAATCAAGTTCACACTCTATTTTGTTTCCTCACTCATCTTTCTTCTTTCTTCCACCTTGTGTAGGAGTATGTGTTTTGTCCATAACCTTATTCCAAAAAAAACAAGTTAGCCTCTCGTGCTCAATGTGTGTTTCTAGGTTACTCGAGGGTGCATAAAGGATATCAGTGCTATTCACCTGGCTTCTAGCGGCACCTTATGTTCGCCAATGTTACCTTCTTTGAAAATCAACTATACTTCACCGGTCTAAGTGATGATCACCTAGACATTTTTGAGGTGTTACTAGTTCCATATTTTTGGGGATTTTGTCACTATCTCTCCTTCATCTTCTCCCACAGCTCTACCACATACAACACCTTCTACAACTCCACTACTCTTGACGTATCATCACCGTCAGCGTCTAGCATTAGGTCCAGATAATTACGTCTTATACTTGATCCTTCACGTTTTAAGGACTTGTCTCCTCCTGTTTCTCCAACTTCTCTTCGAAAAGGTATTCAATCCACACTTAATCCTAATTCGAATTATGTTGGTTTGAGTTATCATCGTCTATCATCACACTATGATGCCTTTATGTCTTGTTTGTCCTCCGTTTCTATCCCCAAGTCGATAAACACTCTCTCATCCTGTCACGACCCAATTTCCACTATAGGCCGTGAACGTCGCTGCTAGGCAAGCCAATAGTGAACTACCCATTTAATTTCTCATTTTAATATTTTTAAAGTCTTTAAGCGTAGTAATATAAAGCATAAACTAAACGGAAAAGTAAGACAGTGAATTAAATAATCAAAACCCATGAGTGTCTAGTGGGATCCCCAAAACCCGGTGTCCCAAGTGCACGGGCATATTGTAGAATATACAAAACTTTCTAAGAACTACTATCTGAAACAAAATAGACAGAAATGATAAAACATAACAAGAGGAGGCTCTCGGTGCTGCAGAACAGAGTATGGGAAAACAACTCTAGATGACCTGCCTCAGAACCTGCACAATATGTGCAGAAGTGTAGCGTGAGTACATAAACAACATGTACTCAGTAAGTATCTAGTCTAACCTCGAAGAAGTAGTGACGAGGGGTCGATTTCGACACTTACTAGTGGGCAATATACATGATGTACAAGATTATTTAATAGGCATGAAATACAACATCAATGACGGAATAAGAGGCAATAACTAAATGACCATTTATCAAAATAACAATTTAAAAGTCCCCAAATATCACCTACTAATCTCAACAAGGGCTCAACATGTATCCATAAATCCTCTAAGTCATGAAAGACATATCAAGTGTAATCGGACTCCGAGTGACAACACGCACGGGTTATGCCGAGGTCGTACAGTCCAATCCATAATAATCGTGTACATACACTACCGAAGTCGTATGGCCCGATCCATGGATGCATCCCATAATATATTTATATATAAATATTGCCAAGGCGTTCAACCCGATCCACAGGAATAGGGAAACTCTTCGGATTTTCGAATTGCATATTTGCAACTCAAAGGTAAGCCCATGAAAGAATATAATTTTCATCAATAATTAAATACTCCGCCAACTCTCTAAACAATGAAGCTCGATTTAACATAATCTTTAACCAAGTTTCTTATTAAATACAAGCAATTAAACTAAAAAGTTGAGTCCCAATAGTGCAAGTAGTGGCATAATAAAGGCCTATATCTACCCGGACATAACATGAATTTTAGCTACGCACGGACTCTCGTCTTCGTGCATACGTAGCACCTACAATTTGTAGCAAATAACAATTTGAACACCAATGAGGTTAATTTCCTCTTACAAGGTTGGGCAAGAGACTTACCTCGTTCCCAAGTCCACTTTCCGATCTACAAGATCGCTCTAAAAGCCTCAAGTTGGTGTCGAACAATCCGAAACTATCCAAATGTTGTTCAAACTAATCAATAATTGCTCAAAAATTCATAATTTAACTATTAAGATAATTACCCAACCCAATTTGAAAGATTCCTAAAATTTACCTTCGGGCCTACGTGGCCGAATTCCGGAAATTTTCTAAGATAAATATTACCCATGACCTCCCGAACTCAAATATATAATTCACTCCAATTTCCATTACCAAATCCGTGATCAAATCTCAATTTTACTTAAACACTAAGTTCTTCACAAAATCCCACGAGTTTCACTAATTCCCTTGTTTAATCTACCTATAATTTGTGTATTTAACTTAAGAGCTGGTAGAGTTTACTTACTTGGTGATGTTGATGATAATCCCCCACAAAAGTGCTCATAATTTTGCCCAAGACCAAGTGAAAATGTGTGGAAAGTAGGCCAAGTCCCGAATTAAATGCACTCACACTGCCCAGCGATTTCCGCACCTGCGGTCGCAATCTCTGCTTCTACAGAACCACTTCTGCGATCGGTCGTCCGCATATGTGGAAAACACTCAACTCCCGACCAGCCGCACCTGCGGCCACGTTCCGCATCTGTGAGCTCGCTTCTGCTGTTCGTCGCCCACACCTCCGGACCCCTCATCGCAGAAGCGCTTTCGCTTCTGCGGAAAGTCACTCGCTTCTGCGACCACTTCCACCGCAGGTGCGAATGCACCAGATAATTCGCATCAGATACCTGGAATCTTCAGCACCTTACCAAAGTGCAACCAAGCTCCGTCGACCATCCGAACCCCACCCGAGGACCTCGACAAACATGCCAACAAGTCCTAAATCACATTCCGAACTTTGTCGAAGCCTCACATCACATCAAACAACATAAAAAACGTGAATCGCACCCCAATTCAAGACTATTGAAACCAATGGATTTCCAACTTCTAAAACCGATGCCGAAACCTATCAAACCAACTCCGATTGACCTCAAATTTTGCACATAAGTCATAAATGACACAACAGACCTACTCCCAGGCTCGGAATCCCAAACGGACCTCGACAACACCAAACCAAATTTAAAGAACTAGAAAACCTTCAATAAACCAACTTTCAACATCAAGCGCTGAAATACTCCCGGATCGCCTGAAATCCGATCTGAACACACGCCCAAGTCCAAAATCATCATACGAATCTATTGGAACTATCAAATCCCGGTTCCGAGGTCGTTTACTTAAAACGTTGACTCAAGTCAATTCTGGCCATCATAGGCCATTATTAAGGAACTAAGTGTTCCGATTTCAACCCTTCCAAACCTAAACCAGCCATCCCCGCAAGTCATAAAACTGTAAAAGTACATACGAGAAGTCTTAATTAGGGGAGCGGGGATCTAGAAAGCAAAACGACTGGTCGGGTCGTTACACATCCTAGATGACAACAAACTATGGTCAAACAGATATCTGCTTTACATGCTAATGGTACTTGGGAGTTTGTTCTTCTACCTCCAGGTAAATCTCCTATTGGTTGTCGGTGGATTATGCTGTCAAAGTTGGTCCGGATAGTTAAATAGATCAACTTAATGCCCGCCCTATTGCCAAACATTATACTCAGCTATTTGGATTTGATTAATGTGACTTTTTCCCTCGTGGCTAAAATAGCATATGTCCGTCCTTTTTTTCTATCCATGATTGATGTTTTCCATTGACTTATTTATCAATTAGACGTTAAGAATGCTTTTCTCCACTACAATATTGATGATGAAGTATATATGGAGCAACCACCTGATTTTGTTGCTCGGTGGGAGTCTATCGGTCATGTATGCCGGATGCATTGATTCTTATATGGTATGAAACAGTTTCATCGGGAATGGTTTGGTAAGTTCAACACAGTTATGTAGGAGTTTGGTATGACTCGCAATGAGGCTGATTGTTCTGCATTTTATCGACATACTGCTCCAAATTTGTGTAGTTATTTGATAGTTTTTGCTGATGATACATTCATCACGGGCAATGACCAGGATGGTAAAACTATATTGAAGCAACTTCTCCTTCATCACTTGCAAACTAAGGATTTAGTTAGATTGAAATACTTCCTAGACATTGAGGTCGCTTAGTCCAAATCAGGAATTGTCAATTCACAGCGCACGTATGCTTTATACATCTTGAAGAGATAGGAATAACATGTTGTAGACCAATTAACACTCGTATGGACCTGAATGTTAAGCTTTTGCCAGGACTGGTGGAGCCCCTTAATGATACTAGAGTTGGTACGTTGAACTACCTCATAGTGACTCGATCTTACACCCTTTCTTGTGACCGTTGTAAGTCGGTTTACGGGCTCTGTGTTATAGTGAGTGTGATGCAGTTATCTGTATTCTTCGATATATAAAATCAGCCCCAGACAAAGAATTGCTTTTTGAAGATCAATGCTATGAGCAGATAGTTGGATACATAAACACTGATTGGGCAGGATCACCTTTTGATAGGCGGTCTACATATGGATATTGTATTCTAGTAGGTGGTACTTTGGTGTCTTGAAAGAGTAAGAAACCAAATGTGATTGCTCGATTTAGTGCAAAACCAAAATACCGTCCAGTGGTTGTGTCAACTTGCGAACTAGTTTGGATAAAACAATTGCTCAGAAAATTAAAGTTTTGAGAAATCAGTCAGATAAAACTTAGATGAAACTTATGAGTTATAACCAAGCTGCTATTTTGCAGCAAATCTAGGGTTTCATAGAGAAATGAACACAATTTCGATTATCACTTATTAACGAAAAGATACTTTAGGAGACATTGTTACAGAATTTGTTAAGTCAAATAATGATCAACTTGTAAATATTTTCGCCAAGTTCCTCACTTGTTCTAGTATCAGTTACATTTGTAATAAGCTTGGTATATACCACTTGTATGCACCAACTTGAGGGGGGAGTGTTAAGAATGTTGTAAGAATATTGTAAATAATACTTTATGCTCCCTTTGTCCCAATTTATGTGATGTTGTTTGACTGGGCGGGAGTTTAAGAATGAAAAGAATATATGGCTATAAATCATCTTCTCATTTAGGGTAAAAGGATAAATTTAAAGTTAAATTGTTATTAAATCTAAAAAGGAAAGAGTCAAAGTTAAATTGTTATTAAATCTAAAAAGGAAAGAGTCACATAAATTGGGACAAAGGGAGTATCAATTATGATTAATTAGATTTGATTTGATTGATTATGTAATTAGGTAGAATATTTTCCTTCCTATCTTAGCACTTATATTCACTATTTATGACTAGGGAATAATCAAGGTGTGTTTTCCTCACACTAACTCTTAGTTGATTTACTTGATATTGTTGTTAATTAACACGATATCTTGTGCAAATAACATGCACCATTAAGTCTTCTTGCACACTATTGGTTAGCTCATTCATAACTAGGGTAAAAATATACGGCTTATCCCAAGTGAAAATCCGCTCTTATGGGAGGGTATTTTTAGGTCTTCTCTTTTCCATTTATTGCATTAGTTGATGTTGATAATTATTTGTTTTTCACATGTTAATTATGTCAGGTAGATTTCCTCTTATTTGTGAAAATTAATCTAAGTGCTTATTGGTCCATCCCACTTTTCCTAGGCAATAGTAGATTCAATCTACTTCTACACTTCACATCTCTTTCTTAAGCGTACAAACTTCGCATCGGACTATTCTCCGCCTTGAACATCTAGATGAAAGCAAATTACCATCGGTCACGACTCACTGCATCATATGCTTGAACTGCTAACTGTCAGCTCTAGGTTTGTGCTGTGAGCAGTTTCTCAGTCACAGAGATTCTTAGGCGCTTTATGTTTCCTGCTTATATTGATATTTAGTTACTGCTATTCTTAATGCGATGAGCCATTGCAGGTAAGCATTTTCCCTGCTGTTAAAGCACCTGTGGAATTTTCAACTCAGGTATTTTTGTTATCAGTTAAATAACATATTCTTGATAGTTCTCTTTCTCTAGCTTTATTTGGATCTGCTTATTGCAGCAGCTGTTCGACATCTGCAATCAACCCTGTCTTTTGAGTTATTAAAATCTTTACTGGTCTAACTTTGGTATGATTGTCACAGGTGACTTCTGGGGATTATATTTTGTGGAACACACTAGGAAAATGTCCTGTTGCTTCCACACCCAAAGCATAGAGTTGCAAAATATATTGTTGGCATATCTGTTAGGAGCAACGACAGGCGGTTATCTTGTTGGATGGCTGCTGAGTTTGAGAGGCGAGCGACAAAGAGGCTGTATGCAAAAGAGATGTATAGTGGGACCATTTGGTGACCAGTTCCTCTTGCAGTTAGATTGCACATTCTTGGCATTTGGTATTTGTGGGACAAGATTATTTAAGACGTGTACAATTACTTCTTGGATACTCAGGTCACACATAATTCATTAGCTGTATAGGTTATGAGAACTAACTGCATACTTGCTTGTGTTGTCTTGGTGTTTCTACTAGATGAAAGACTCTTCCTAGAGAGACTGAGTCTCGTGCCTTCTGCTGTTAGAGACATGCTTTTGCGAGAAATTTGATCAGCAGTTTTCCCCTTGCTTCATTCGAATTTTATAAAACTGGAAAGATGCTGAGATTTTTAGCTCTAAGAAGCGTTTGGGTACCTCCCGTTGTAACACACATTTATCCGGTGTTTGGTTATGGGTATTAGCTCATACTGGTTTATATTTTATACCAAATTCTTGGTATTCTTTATCCTACATTGGATGTGGCATAATAATCCCAGGATTATAATCTTCCGAACCAACAACCCCTTAGTGAATTGCTTTTTATTCGTGGGGACAATGGAATTCTATGAATTGGATCCCTTGACTGAAAGTGTTCTCTCTGTTGTAAGATAAATCTTTGGAAGCCTAATATATTCTGTTGTTAGCGTTACGGATTCATGAAGGAAACATTCAAAAGTTAACAGTTTACCTTTACAATCAAGAACAATGAATGTACAAAGCCTAATAAGGGGAGAACAATTAAGTTCATTCACTTTCGTGAATTCCTTTTCTTAGCTATCGATGTCTAATATACCTGTAGACTCTTTTAGCTTCATTCTTTAGATTTACAAGGCCTAAGGATTCTACATCTCAAGCCTTAGGACTATTAGCTGTAATCTTAATCATTCTTCCCTGACACTTCTTGCACCATTTCATTTTCAAATGCAGCAAGTTCTCTTTCTATCAATCTATCTGGAGTTCTATTCAGTTCTCTCTCTCACTCTTCTAATGCAACTCTGGTTGAACGATACAGATCGTACGGGGCCCACAAGTAATCGATGGTACAGGGCTTTCGAGCATCCAGTCTCAACCATGGCTTACCCTTGCCACTCCAATGCAGTAGGCTTATGGGTCCAGGGTGAAGTCCCCTACATTTGCCTTCAAAATTGTCACCACCTAATCCATGTTGGTTCCATCTATGATCAACTGCCTTAATGTTTCCTGCAAACACAAGCAAAATTGGAGGCAAAGACCCCAAATGGTAAATTCTTCTTTGCTTTTGTATTAACATCCATTCTTCAACCTTTTGTGTGTACCCTCCTTTCCTCCATTCATCAAGATCCATCACCATTACACCTGTGTTGAAGTAACATGGCCGTCTTCCCTCAAATGTTTT
>MDKI01219075.1:0-21022 GCA_005239505.1 Nicotiana paniculata
GCTTAATACCCCAGATTTATATTTGCAACGCCCGTTTAGTCTTATTAGAAGACATAGTTGAGCGTGATCAGGTACCATGCCATATATCCTTGAATAGTCACCGCCTGCATCCCCGTAGTTAGGGGCGGAATCAAATGATCTCGCTGGTCCCAAATATGCATCTGCGCCGCAAGGCAGGTCATAAATGCGCCGTCTGCCCTGGAACAATCATCCCTCTGATAATGTATAGTCTCCCATATAGGCGGCCTCGGTATATACTGCAGACGGCCAAACTGACGAAGTAACCGCTCGGAGGCATGATGCTCCACAATATCAAGGCATATGAGCGGGGCAGAAGTGCTCCATATCGGTCGACCGAACGAGCAATAATTTGGCAGGTTACCGATCAAATCGTCACTGTAGGGCGTCCAGATGAACTATCTGTAACGACCCGATCGGTCGTCCCGTAGAATTTGCATTATTATTATTGTTATTGCCTTGTCATAGGTTGGTTATACTATTATTGATGTGTTAGAGTTAGTAGGCTTGAAATCGACATGCTTGTAGTGAGAGTTTAGCCACTTAGTCCTTAAAAAATAGCCTTAGAGTTGGAAAAGTCAACTGAGAGTTGACTTAGTGGTAAAAGACCTCGGAATGCGGATTTTATGGATCGAATATCTTTGCTAGGTGATTTGGGACTTAGGAGTGTGTTCGGAATATTTTGTGATGTTCGGTGTAGAATTAGGATTGAATTGACGAAAGTTAGTTTTTGGCAATTTTGGGTCGGCAGTGGAAAATAGGCTATCAGGATCGGAATGGAATTCCAGAAGTTGGAACAGGTTCGTAATGTCATTTTGGATATGTGTGCAAAATTTTAGGTCAATCGGGTGCGTTTTGGATAGTTTCGACATCATTGGCGGAATTTAGAAATTTCAAAGTTCATAGGCTTGAATTCGATATGATTTAGTGTTTTTGCGTTGTTTTTGGTGATTCGAAGGCTCGACTAAGTTTGAATGATCATATATGTTATGTTTGTATATTTGGTTGGGGTCCCTAGGGGCTCGGAATTTATTTCGGGTGATTAACGGAAGTTTTAAAGTTGGTAAAATGCAGCTTCAGCTGATGATGCTGGTGTAAAAGCACCTGCGAAAGTGTGACCACAGGTGCGGGCCCGCAGGAGCGAGAAAAGTTATGCAAATGCGGATTAAGGGAGGCTTAGTAGAGGATCGCAGGTGCGGAAGAAGGATCATACCTGCAGAGAAGAAGTCGCAGATGCGGACGCTCCACAGGTGCGAGTCCGCAGGTGCGCTTAAGTGGCCGCAGGTGCGGAACCACTATTCAGAAAGTATAAAAACCCGCCTTCGCGATTTTTAACCCTCTTTTCACCATTGTTGTACGGGTTCCGAGGTTTTTGAGTGATTTTGAAGAGGGAAACACTGGTTCATCATTGAG
Source organism: Nicotiana paniculata (assembly GCA_005239505.1). Taxonomy (NCBI): domain Eukaryota; kingdom Viridiplantae; phylum Streptophyta; class Magnoliopsida; order Solanales; family Solanaceae; genus Nicotiana; species Nicotiana paniculata. The sequence continues at coordinate 1,432 of MDKI01219075.1, forward strand.
GTAAGGTTTTTGGACTTAATAACTCAACTATATGTGATTGGAGACTTTATATTAGTGTTTAATTATGAAAATCAGTAGAAAAAAGGTGGGGTTAGGGCTTGAGATTTTGAGACCTTTAGGGGTAGATTTCAGGGGTCAAACGAACTTCGATTTTAGCGTTCTTGATATGTACGGACTCGTGAGATGATGAAGCACATTTTGTTATAAAATTTATCGGGTTCCGAGACGCGGGCCTGGGGGTCGGGTTTTGACTAATTTCGGGTTTTGAGATAAATTTGGTACTTTTCAATTGGAATTCATTCCTTAAGCATATTTTGATGATAAAAATCTGAACTTGGTAGATTTGGAGCACTCAAAGGCCGGATTTAGAGGCAAAGGCACTGCGGAATAGTATTTTAGCCGGTTTTGAGGTAAGTAACGTTTCCAAACTTGATGCTGAGGGTTCGAAACCCCGATCTAAATGATTTATGACTATTGTTGAGGTGACGCACTTGCCAAGTGACGGGCGTGCGGGCGTGCACTGAGTATTTGCGGCCTGGCTTATCCCATGGCACCGCTTAGTGATTATTCCCTGATGATATTTGTGCTTCTGTTAATGTGGTAATATTGAACCTGTTAGAAATCATGTTAAGTATAAATGCTAGGCTTCACGCCGAAAATGCTGAGACTCGAGTGGTCGTATATTACTGTCTCATTTTGTGATTATTTGATGTCATATACTCGGTCCTGTTATAACATATCACTTCATATATCAGTTTCAGTATTGTTAATTATATGCATACTTATCATTGTTTCAGGCTGATGGAGGCATCTGTGATCCCTGTGAGTGAGACTGAAGAGTAATGACTGAGTAAGGCCGAGAGCCTGTTATTGAGACAGTTATGAGAATGGACTGCACACCGCAACGATATTTAAATCATGCCTTCGTTGTCTTGATATGGCGCTTGGGCCACTAGGGCCCCTCCGGAGTCTTTACACCCCCAGTGAGCGCATTGAAGATGAGGGATGAATCTTCCCTGGGCATGGATCTTGTCTGAAGCTGATGTTATGTGAGGGATGGATCTTCCCTGGGCATGGAGCTTGTCCGAAGCTGATGTTATGAGAGGGATGGATCTTCCCTGGATATGAAAATTGTCCGAGTGATGTATTCCGGAGATGGATCTTCTCCGTGGGGGCTGGACTGGCCTTTTTCCTCAGTACGGAGTGACTACGGTCACCGGTGTTTATACATATTCCGGGATGGAACTTCCCTGGGCTTGAGAGCCATATATAGTGCTGAGTGGACTTCTGTGGGAGATCTGTGAGCACTATGTGCATATCCATACTGGTTTCATACATATATTGTATGATGGCATGTAGAGTATACTGGCATACTTGGCATATTTTCTCATCCTGATAAGCTGTTAACATGTCTAAATTCTTTATATTTTTTATTGTAAAATTTTGAGGTTTTGTCCGTCACTACTTCTCAGTCCATAGTTTGGTTTGTTACTTCTGAGTTGGTGTACTCACGTTACTCCCTGCACCTTGTGTGCAGATCCAGGTACATCGGGACCCGGTAGTGGATATTGAGCAGCCGTCAGCATTTTCTTTGGAGTTGTCGAGTTAGCAGCTGACGATCGCGACCTCGTCTTCTCTTTCTTTGTTCTACATATTGTTCTGTATTTTGAGATAATGTTGTCCATTTCTCCTTTTCTTTGCTTTATGTTATAGTAGCTCATGACTGAGTGATACCGAATCCGGGGTTGGAGGTTTAAATTTAGTTTTTCAAATATTGTTTTTAAATTTTAGATTCTTATTATTATCAATAAATTTGTTTAAAAATCGCATTGTTACTGGAAATTGAATTTAGCTTAGTTTAAAAGGAAGGCTTGCCTGGTTCCATGACAAGGGCCATCACGACTCCGAAATTGGGTCGTGACAAGATGGTATCGGAGCGTTAGGTTAAATAGGTCTCACCAGTCATGAGCAGGTTTAGTAGAGTCTTGTGGATCGGTACGGAGACGTCTATACTTATCTTCGAGAGGCTGCAGAACCTTTAGGAAAAATCTCACATCCTCGAACTCTTGTCGTGCGAATCCATTGATTCAACCTGAAGCGTGATTCTTTGAACTCCTTTCATGTATTCAAACGCGCACGTGAGCGCTCTGTATCAGCCGTGCACCGAAGGCTTGTGACTTCCATGAATGGGATGTGATTTTAGCATGTTTGGGGCAAGTCTGGAGGACTTGAGGCCGGATTTTTGTCTCTGTCTTGAGTGCCGAGATTTCATTTGTGTGAGCACATACATTGGGGACTTATATGTCCATTGGTGTCCTTATTGAGGAGACTTGGTGACTAGATGACCATGTGGTGAGTGTGATTTGAGAGTGAGAGGTGTTTATATTGCTTGATTGTGACAAAAAGGGAGTGGCTGGATATGTAGCGAGGACGTTGAGTGTTTGACTTCTGCATGGAGTTGGCATATGGCCTCGAGTCGTGAGTGTATGGGAAGACCTCTTATGTTGTTTTATAGCAAGTTCTATTTTACCAGTAATTGATATATGTTTCAATTTGAGTTTAGATCACTTGTGGGAGTTGGCACGGCTATTGCAATAGTGAATGCGAGGTTGGAGATGATTTGGGATTTTTAATGGTTTGAGTTATGTATGAGCTTATGAAGGATTTAGTTGAATCCCACTGCGGTATTGTGGCAGTGATAGCTTATGGGCATATTGAGTTACTGTTTGCTTTGATCTATGGCTTTGAGCCAAGTGGGGAGTCTGCTAATGATTAGTTGTTTTCTCGATGATGTGCTGTATTGGTTTTACTTTGGGGTATACTGGTGGATCAGTTATGACCTGCAGATGTGGAGTTGAGAATGACTCGAGTAATGGGAAAAAAAATTCTGGATACAGGTTGTATTATACTCTATGGGGATATGAGTCTCATTGCATGATTGAGTTTTTATTTGTAAAGGAAGTAGTGTGCGTAAAGTAGGAGTTTGCTTGGTTGCCTAGGGGGTGTGGGTTACTCCCTTGGGTGTTGGTGTGGTAAGGGATACAATTAGTTCTTTGGGTGCTTATAAGGTAATGAGTTTTCTACATGTGTTCCTAGCAATGCTCTTGGGTGTTGGTGACCTGCGTAGCATGGTTGAGTTAGGAGGATTCAGTTCTGACGGTTTGGTGTTGTGCAAATGGGATTAGAATGGTTCCTGATGGTTTCTACCACGGTTAGAGATGTGTATTTTCTACTGGTGTGAGGAGCATGAGAGGTATAGTGATTTTTTATTCTAGATGGGATCAAATGTAAGTTCTTGGCTAGTTGGGTACGTAATTGTTAATAGCAGGATAGTCCTCTCGTGTGAGTCTTTTATATAATTTGATTACGTTGGGATGTTGTTGTTGAGTGCACGAGTTGCACAGGTTATGGATTCAAATTGTATTGATGTGTCATGTCAGAAAAGGTCATTGGACCTAGAATGAATATTGTCATAATTGTCTACAACATAGTTGGAAGGACAAATATCGGGAGTCGCCTTGGAAATTTGCTATAATTCTTGTTTGGGAAGGGGGAGCTTCATGTATGACTTATCGGATGAATGGTTGTTAGTTTCTACGTGTTTCTGTCATCATCGGCAGTATATGAAAGTGTAAGAGCGAGGCATTTCTTGATAAGAGGTTATGTACCGGTATTGGGTTTGTAACGACCCGGTATGTCGTTACGTAAAACCTGCATTATAATCGTCGTTATTAACTTGTCGTAGGTTGGTTATTCTATTATTGATGTGTTAGAGTTGATAGGCCTGAAATCGGAATGGTTAAATGAGAATTCAGTAACTTAGTCTTTAAAAGATAGCCTTATAATGGAAAAAGTCAACTGAGAGTTGACTTATTGGGAAACGACATCAGAATGCGGATTTTATGGCTCGGATAGTTTCGTTAGGTGATTTGGGACTTAGGAGTGTGTTCGGAATATTATTTTGATGTCCGGTGTAGAATTAGGCTTGAATTAACGAAAGTTAGTTTTTGGCGATTTCCGGTCGGCAATGGAAAATAGGCTATTGAGGTCGGAATGGAATTCTGATAGTTAGAACAGGTTCGTAATGTCATTTTGGATATGTGTGCAAAATTTCAGGTTAATCGGAGTTGTTTTGGGTAGTTTCGGCATCGTTTGAGGATTTTAGAAATTTCAAAGTTCTTAGGCTTGAATCCAATGAAAATTTGGTGTTTTGATCGTTCGAGGGGCTCGGGATTGATTTCGGTTGGTTAACGGGCATTTTTGGACTTAGATAAATTGCTGGTTTTTTGCTTTTTGTGCAGCAGGTTTTCCTTCACTGCAATCGTGTAGAGAGAGTCACGATCGCGTAGTTCAAATTGTGAGGGGCATAATTTTACAATCTACGATCGCATAGGTGTGTCCGCGATCGCATAGGTTGAGCAGGTGAGCAGTGAGATCGCGTGGGGCGTGTTGCGATCGCGTAGGGATAAGGCAGGCGCGTGGGGGCGAGGTAGATTGGTCTTCGCGATCGCGTGAGGGGAGCTGCGATTGTGTAGGGTTGAAGAGTGGTGCTCCGCGATCGCCAGAGGGAGTCCGCGATCGCGGTGAAGAATTCACTAGGCATATTTAAATAAATCCTTCCGCGACTTAAACCTTATTTTACACCGTTGTTGTACGGAAAAGAGCTTTGGGGACGAATTTTGAAGAGGGAAATCCTTGTTCTTCATAGAGGGAAGTATTTTGATTAATAAAACTCGATCATGGATGATTATAGAACATAAAACCAGTGTAAATTCATGGAAAATCAGTAGAAAAATTTGATTTTTGGGCTTGAGATTTTGAGACCTTTAAGGGTCGATTTGAGCGGTCAAACGAACTCCGATTTTGGTGTTCTTTATATGTACGGACTCGTAGGATGATGAAGAATAGTTTGGTATAAAAATTTCTGAATTTCGGGGCGTGGGCCCAGGGGTCGGATTTGACCAATTTCGGGATTTTTGAGTATTTTTGATACATTTAGATTGGGATTAGTTCCTTAGCATATTATAATGATATACATATGATTTTTGGTAGATTTGGAGCACTCGGAGGCTGAATTTAGAGGCAAGGGCACTGCGGAGTAGTGTATTATCCGATTTTGAGGTAAGTAACGCTTCCAAACTTGGAACTGAGGGTTCGAATCCCCAAACTATTTGATATTTGTTGTTAATAAAGGTGACGCACTTGCCAAGTGACGGGCATGCGGGCGTTTACCGAATATTTTTAGCCTGGCTCATCCCATGGAACCGTCTACTGGTTATCCCAGATTGATATTGTACTGTGAAGGTGGTAATTACCTTGAACGAAATAGAAATCATGCTAAGTATAAATGTTAAGGCTTCACGCCGATGTGTTTAGACCGGAATGGCCGATTATTGCTGTCTTTATTTTTGATTATTACTTTCATGTACTCAGTCCTGTTATAGTATATGTTTCATGCATCAGTCTCGTAAGTTGCTAGTTTATTCTATATTATCATTGGTTTGGGCTGAATTGCATATGTTAGAGCATTGTAAGTGAGACTGGAAGGTACTGACTGAGTGAGGCTTAGAGCCTGGTTTTGAGAATGTTATGAGGTAGGACTGCACACTGCAGTGATCCTGAAATCATGCCTTCTTTGGCTTGATATAGCGCTTGGGCTGAAAGGAGCCCCTCCGGAGTCTATACACCCCCAGTGAGCGCACAGATATTGAGGGATGGATTTCCCTGGGCATGGATTTGTCCGAGTATTCTATTCCGGAGATGGATTTCTCCGTATTTATCATGTTCCGGAGATGGATTTCTCATTGGGGGTTGGATTGGCCTTTTTCCTCAGTACTTGGTGACTGTGTCACTTGTGGTTATGTAATATCCGGGATGGACTTCCCTGGGACTGAAGGTCGTATTCTAGTACTGAGTTGACCACCTTATGAGAGCTCGATTAAGGAGTACACATCATTCATGGTTCTATATGCGTTCATGCTAGTATGTAGAGTTACAGACATATCTTGATACATCGTGTTTATTTCCTAATATATTACTGTCATGTCCAATTTATATATTGTTGTTGAATTATCGGAGGTCTAGTCCGTCACTACCTCTCAGCCCATAGTTTGGTTTCATTACTACTGAGTTGGTGTACTCACGTTACCCCCTGCACCTTGTGTGCAGGTACAAGTACAGCGAAATTTAGCTCGGGTTAGGGAGCACAACAGTTTCATCAGAGTTGACAAGGTAGCAGCTGGTGACCGTGATCTCGTCTTCTCTTTCCTTTCTACATGTCATATTTATTTTCATACTATGTTAGTCATTTCTTTTGATTGTATTAAGTATTAGCAGCTCATGACTGTGTGACACTAGATCCGGGATTTGTAGGATTTGGTCTTTTGAATTTCGTAAACTGGTTTTCCCAAAAATATTGGATTTATTATTATTATTGATTTCAGAATTTATTAAAAAAGGGAATTTTATGGGAAATTATATTTAGTTAGATAAAATGGGTGGCTTGCCTGGTTCCACGACAGGCGCCATCACGACTCCGGAAATAGGTCGTGACAAGTTGGTATCAGAGCGCTAGGTTAAATAGGTCTCACCAGTCATGAGCAGGTTTAGTAGAGTCTTGCGGATCGGTACGGAGACGTCTGTACTTATCTTCGAGAGGCTACAGAACTTTTAGGAAAAATCTCACATTCTTTGAATTCTGTCGTGCGACTCTGTTGAACTCTGAAACTAAACTTCTGTTGTTTTCATTCTCTCACAGATGGTGAGGACTCGTGCTACTGATAGTGGTGACCAGATCCCAGCAGGACCAACCCGAGGTCGAGGCCATGGTCGCGGCTGTGGCAGAGGGAGGGGTGTAGCTCGCACAGCAGTCGGGGCAGCACCTGTGGACCCTCCTATTACTCAGGAGCAGGTCCACGCAGCTGAGATTCTAGCGGGGCAGACTCAGACACCAACAGTGCCCATTGTGATTCCGGGTCTTCAGGAGACCCTAGCCCAGATTTTGACGGTGTGCACCAGCTTAGCACATACCGTCTCTATGTCCACTACTGCTACTACTTCTCAGGCCGGGCGAGGCATCCAAACCCCAGCTACCCGGACACCTGAGCAGGTCACCCAGGGACTTCAAACACCTGGGGTAGCCCCAGTGCAGCAGATTGCTCTGGTACAGAATTATGTTGTCCCAGCTTTAGCTGATGATGAGCAGCGTAGCTTGGAGAAGTTTAGCAGGCTCCAGCCTCCGACTTTTAGGGGTACAGAGGGTGAGGATGCCCAGGCCTTCTTGGTCAAGTGTTAGAGGATACTACGTACTGCAGGGATATTAGAGGCTAGCGGGGTTCCATTCACTACATTCCAGTTTTCAGGAGCTGCACTTGCTTGGTAAGAGGCCTATGAAAGGCGTAGACCCGCTGATGCAGTGCCCCTTACATGGCACCAGTTCTCCATTCTCTTTCTGGAGAAATATATACCATAGTCTCGCAAAGAGGAGCTGCGCAGAGAGTTCGAGCAGTTGCGTCAGGGAGACATGACCGTGACGCAGTATGAGATGAGGTTCTTTGAGTTAGCCCGTCATGCCATCTGGCTAGTTCCAACAGACGGGGAGAGGATTCAGAGATTTGTTGATGGTCTTGCTTACCAGCTACGGGTTTTTCTGACCAGGGAGAGGGTATCCGGTGCTTCTTTTGAGGAGGTAGTTGACATAGCCAGGGATATTGAGTCAGTGCGCCGGCAGGAGCGTGTGGAGAGAGAGGCCTCGAGGTTCTGGTAATTATAGTGGTGATCACTCAGGAGGTCAGTCTCGGCACAGTAGAGGCAGACCATTTAGGCCTTCTCCGCCAGCCCGTCCAGCTTACAGTGGTGCTTCATCAGGACACGGTCCCCGTAGCTCTCATCCGGACCGTTCCTCATTTAGTGCACTTCCAGCCCAGAGCTCATCCCGGCCACCATCCGTTCAGGGTTCCTCAACACATGGTTCTTCTAGCAACTATCCTGGTCCTAGAGGTTCCCTTCAGTCCCCATCGCCAATTTCAGGTAGAGGTTGTTTTGAGTGTGGGGATTCGGGTCACATCAAGAGGTATTGTCCCCGCCTTTCTGGTAGTTCATTTCAGCACAGGAACCAGCTTCCAGCTTCAGCACCAGTTTCTACACCACCCGCTCAGGCAGCCAGGGGTAGAGGTCAGTCAAGCAGAGGCCGCCCTAGAGGGGGAGGTCGGTCAGGTGGAGGGCAGGCCCGTTTCTATGCACTTCTGGGTAGACCAAATGCCATAGCTTCAGATGCAGTGATTACATGTATTATCTCAGTCTGTCACTCGGATGCTGCAGTATTATTTGATCCTGGTTCTATATATTCATATGTTTCTTCATACTTTGCACATTTCTTTGCTACACCCCGTGAGTCCTTGTTTTCAGTTGTTCATGTGTCGACTCTGGTGAGGGATACTGTTGTGGTATACTAGGTGTACCGGTCTTGTATTATATCTATTGAGGGTCGGGAGACCCGGATAGATCTATTATTACTTAGCATGGTTGACTTCGATGTGATTTTAGGCATGGATTGTCTATCTCCATACCATGCGGTTCTCGATTGTCACTCCAAGACCGTGACCTTAGCGATGCCCGAATTATCAAGGATTGAGTGGAGAGGTTCGGTGGAGTACGTGCCTAGCCGGGTGATTTCTTTTCTGAAGGATCATCGTATGATTGGGAAGGGGTGTGAGTCTTATCTGGCATTTGTGAGGGATGTTAGTAGTAAGACTCCTTCCATTGATTCTATTCCCGTGGTCCGTGAGTTCCCGGACGTTTTCCCAGCAGACTTGCCAGGCATGCCACCTGACAGGGACATTGATTTTGGTATCGACTTATTGCCTGAGACCCATCCTATCTCTATTCCTCCTTACCGCATGGCCCTAGTAGAGTTGAAGGAATTGAAGGAACAACATCAGGAACTCTCTAGATAAAGGGTTCATTCGGCCTAGTGTGTCACCTTGGGGTGCACCGGTGTTGTTCGTAAAGAAGAAGGACGGATTCATGCGTATGTGCGTTGACTATAGGCAGCTGAACAAGGTTACAGTGAAGAACCGGTATCATCTACCTCACATTGATGACTTATTTGATCAGCTCCAGGGGGCTAAGGTGTTCTCCAAGATCGACTTAAGGTCTGGGTATCATCAGTTGAAGATTCGGGATTCTGACATTCTTAAGACTGCTTTCAGGACCAGATACGGTCATTATGAGTTTCTGGTTATGTCTTTTGGGCTGACCAATGCCCCAGCTACGTTCATGCATTTGATGAACAACGTGTTTCAGCCTTACCTTGATTCATTCATTTTTGTGTTCATTGATGACATCCTTGTGTACTCTCGTAGCCAGGGGGAGCACGCTCAGCAGTTAAGGATTGTGTTGCAGAGATTGAGGGAGGAGAAGCTTTATGCAAAGTTCTCCAAATGTGAGTTTTGGCTTGGTTCGGTAGCTTTCTTGGGTCACATAGTGTTTAGTGAGGGTATTCAGGTGGACTCGAAGAAGATAGAGGCGGTGCAGAGTTGGCCCAGACCGTCCTCAGCTATGGAGATTAGAAGTTTCTTGGGTTTGGCGGGTTATTATTGTTGCTTTGTGGAAGGATTTTCTTCTATTGCTTCACCTTTGACCAGATTGACCCAGAAGGGTGCTCCATTCAGATGGTCCGACGAGTGCGAGGAGAGCTTTCAGAAGCTCAAGTCAGCATTGACTACAGCTACAGTATTAATACTGCATACAGGTTTGGGTTCTTACACAGTCTATTGTGATGCTTCTAGAGTTGGATTGGGAGGGGTTTTGATGCAGGACGGTAGGGTGATTGCCTACGCGTCCAGACAGTTAAAAGTGCACGAGAAGAATTATCCAGTGCACGATCTTGAGTTAGCTGCCATTGTTCATGCCTTAAAGATTTGGCGGCATTACTTGTATGGGGTACAATGTGAGATTTTCACTGATCATCGTAGCTTGCAATATCTGCTAAGGCAGAAGGACTTGAATTTGTGTCATAGGATATAGTTAGAGCTTCTTAAGGACTATGACATAAATATTTTATATCACTCGGGGAAAGCCAATGTAGTGGCAGATGCCTTGAGTCGCAGAGCCGAGAGTTTCGGGAGCCTAGCTTACCTTTCAGTAGCAGAGCGACCGTTAGCACTTGATGTTTAGACCTTAGCAGGACAGTTGGTGAGATTGGATTTATCAGACCCTCCGCGGGTGGTAGCTAGCATGGCTTCCCAGTCTTCTTTATTTGATCAGATTAAGGCACGATAGTATTATGACCGCCAGTTGTTAGATCTTCAGGATAGAGTTCGTGGGGGTGATGCCTGGGATGTGACTATTGGTGATGACGGAGTTATGAGGATGTAGGGTTGTATTTGCGTGCTTAATGTGGATGGTATTCGAGAGTTAATATTAGCAGAGGCTCACAGTTCGCGGTATTCTATTCATCCGGATGCCGCGAAGATGTACCAGGATCTGAGGCAGCAGTATTGGTGGAGGCGAATGAAGAGAGACATTGTGGAGTATGTAGCACGGTGTCTCAACTGCCAGCAGGTCAAGTATGAGCACTAGAGACCAGGTGGATTACTTCAGAGGTTAGATATTCCGGAGTAGAAGTGGGAGCGGATCACCATGGATTTTGTAGTTGGGCTTCCACGAACTTCGAAGAGTTTTGATGCTATTTGGGTCATTGTGGATAGATTGACCAAGTCTGCGCACTTCATTCCTGTCAGCACTTTTTATACTTCAAAGCGGTTAGCTGGTATTTACATTAAGGAGATTGTTTGATTGCATGGAGTTCCGGTTTCTATTATTTCTAACAGAGGTACTCAGTTCACATCTCAATTTTGGAAGGCCGTACAGAGAGGTATGGGTACTGAGGTAGAGTTGAGCACCGCATTTCATCCTCAGACTGATGGGCAGTCGGAAAGGACTATTCAGATTTTGGAGGACATGTTACGGGCTTGTGTAATTGATTTTGGTGGTTCATGGGATCAGTTCCTGCCACTAGTGGAGTTTGCATATAACAAGAGCTATCAGTCCAGTATTCAGATATCCCCGTATGAGTCTTTATATGGTAGGAGGTGTAGATCTCTGGTTGGTTGGTTCGAGCCTGGTGAGGCTAAGTTATTGGGCACAAATTTGATTCAGGATGCGTTGGAGAAGGTGAAGTTGATTCAGGAGCGACTTCGCACGGCGCAGTCTAGACAGAAGAGTTATGCGGACCAAAGGGTTCGGGATGTGTCTTTTATGGAAGGGGATAAGGTATTGCTGAAGGTATCACCCATGAAGGGTGTTATGAGGTTCGGAAAGAGAGGAAAGCTATGTCCGCGGTTTATTGGTCCTTTCGAGGTGCTTCAGAAGGTTGGAGAGGTGGCTTATAGACTTGCCTTGCCTCCCAGTCTATCGAGTGTTCATTCGGTATTTCATGTGTCGATGCTCAGAAAATATATTGGTGACCCGTCTCATGTGTTAGACTTCAACACATTTCAGCTCGAGGATGATATGTCTTATGAGGTAGAGCTGTGGCTATTTTGGCTAGCGAGGTCAGAAAGTTGAGGTCAAAGGAGATAGCTTCAGTGAAGGTGCAGTGGAGAGGTCAGCCAGTGGAGGAGGCTAATTGGGAGACCGAGCGGGATATGCAGAGCAAATATTCGCACTTGTTTGAGACTCCAGGTATGTTTCTAGACCTGTTCGAGGACGAACGATTGTTTAAGAAGGGGAGAATGTAATGACCCGGTCTGTCGTTACATAAAACCTGCATTATAATCGCTATTATTGACTTGTCATAGGTTGGTTATTCTATTATCGATGTGTTAGAGTCGATAGGCCTGAAATCGGAATGGTTAAATGAGAATTCAGTAACTTAGTCTTTAAAAGATAGCTTATAATGGGAAAGGTCAACTGAGAGTTGAATTATTGGGAAATGACCTCGGAATACGTATTTTATGTCTCGGATAGCTTATTTAGGTGATTTGGGACTTAGGAGTGTGTTCGGAATATTTTTGTGATGTCCAGTGTAGAATTAGGCTTGAATTGACGAAAGTTAGTTTTTGGCGATTTTCGGTCGGCAGTGGAAAATAGGCTATCAGGGTAAGAATGGAAATCCGACAGTTGGAACAGGTTTGTAATTTCATTTTGGATATGTCTGCAAAATTTCAGGTTAATCGGAGTTGTTTTGGGTAGTTTCAGCATCGTTGGAGGATTTTAGAAATTTGAAAGTTCTTAAGCTTGAATCCAATGTAAATTTAGTGTTTTGATGTTAGTTTTGGTGTTTTGAGAGTGCAACTAAATTTGAATTATGTTATGGGATATGTTGGTAACTTTGGTTGGGGTCCCGAGGGGCTCGGGATTGATTTCGGTTGGTTAACGGGCATTTTTGGACTTAGATAAATTGCTGGTTTTCTGCTTTTTGTGCAGCAGGTTTTCCTTCACTGCAATCGCGTAGGGAGAGTCGCGATCGCGTAGTTCAAATTGTGAGGGGCAGAATTTTACTCTTTGCGATTGCATAGGTGTGTTCGCGATCGCATAGGTGGAGCAGGTTGAACGCGTGGGGCGTGTTGTGATCGCATAGGGATAAGGCAGGCGCGTGGGGGCGAGGTCGATTGGTCTTCGCGATCGCGTGAGGGGAGCTGCGATCGCGTGGGGTTGAAGAGTGGTGCTCCGCGATCGCGACAGGGAGTCCGCGATCGCAGTGAAGAAATCACTGGGCATATTTAAATAAACCCTTCCGCGAATTAAACCTTATTTTACACCATTGTTGTACGGAAAAGAGCTTTGGGGACGAATTTTGAAGAGGGAAATCCTTGTTCTTCATAGAGGTAAGTGTTTTGATTATTAAAACTCGATCATGGATGATTATAGAACATAAAACCAGTGTAAATTCATGGAAAATCAGTACAAAAATTGGATTTTTGGGCTTGATATTTTGAGACCTTTAAGGGTCTATTTGAGGGGTCAAACGAACTCCGATTTTGGCGTTCTTTATATGTACGGACTCCGGAGATGATGAAGAACAGTGTCGTATAAAAATTTCTGAATTTTGGGGCGTGGGACCGGGGGTCGGGTTTGAACAATTTCGGGATTTTTGAGTATTTTTGATACATTTAGATTGGGATTAGTTCCTTAGAATATTATAATAATATACATCTGTTTGTTGGTATATTTGGAGCACTCGAAGGCCGAATTTAGAGGCAAGGGCACTGCGGAGTAGTGTATTAGCCAGTTTTGAGGTAAGTAACGCTTCCAAACTTGGAACTGAGGGTTCGAATCCCCAAACTATTTGATATTTGCTGTTAATAAAGGTGACGCACTTGCCAAGTGACGTGCATGCGGGCGTTTACCGAATATTTTTAGCCTGGCTCATTCCATGGCACCGTCTACTGGTTATCCTCAGATTGATATTGTACTGTGAAGGTGGTAATTACCTTGAACGAAATAGAAATCATGCTAAGTATAAATGTTAAGGCTTCACGCCGATGTGTTTAGACCAGAATGGTCGATTATTGATGTCTATATTTGTGATTATTGCTTTCATGTACTCAGTCCTGTTATAGTATATGTTTTATGCCTCAGTCTCGTAAGTTGCTAGTTTATTCTATATTATCATTGGTTTGGGCCGAATTGCATATGTTAGAGGATTGTAAGTGAGACTGGAAGGTACTGACTTAGTGAGGCTTGCAGCCTGGTTTTGAGACAGTTATGAGGTCGGACCGCACACCGCAGTGATCCTAAAATCATGCCTTCGTTGGCTTGATATAGCGCTTGGGCTGAAAGGAGCCCCTCCAGAGTCTATACACCCCAAGTGAGCGCACAAATATTGAGGGATGGATTTCCCTAGGCATGGATTTGTCCGAGTATTTTATTCCGGAGATGGATTTCTCCGTGGTTATCATGTTCCGGAGATGGATTTCTCCGTGGGGGCTGGATGGACCTTTTTCCTCAGTACTTGGTGATTGTGTCACTTGTGTTTATGTAATATCCGGGATGGACTTCCCTGGACCTGAAGGCTGTATTCTAGTACTTAGTGGACCACCTTATGAGAGCTTGATTAAGGAGTACACATCATTCATGGTTCTATATGCATTCATCCTAGTATGCAGAGTTACAGACATATCTCGATACATCGTGTTTATTTCCTTATATATTATTGTCATGTCCAATTTATATACTGTTGTTGAATTATCGGAGGTCTAGTCCGTCACTACCTCTCAGCCCGTAGTTTGGTTTCATAACTACTGAGTTGGTGTACTCACGTTACCCTTTGCACCTTGTGTGCAGGTACAGGTACATCAGAATTTAGCTCGGGTCAGGGAGCACAGCAGTTTCATCAGAGTTGATGAGGTAGCAGCTGGCGACCATGATCTCGTCTTCTCTTTCCTTTTTACCTGTCGTATTTATTTTCAGACTATGTTAGTCATTTCTTTTGATTGTATTAAGTATTAGCAGCTCATGAATGTGTGACACTTGATCCGGGATTTGTAGGATTTAGTCTTTTGAATTTCATAAACTGGTTTTCCCAAAAATATTGGATTTGATATTATTATTATTATTATTATTATTATTATTATTATTATTATTATTATTATTATTATTATTATTGATTTCAGAATTTTTTAAAAAAGGCATTTTATGGGAAATTGTATTTAGTTAGATAAAATGGGTGGCTTGTCTGGTTTCCACGATAGGCGCCATCACGACTCCGGAAATGGGTCGTGACAGGGTTGCTCTGAGCAACTATTGTGATTAGGAGTTATCGCTATGGGTGTTTGAGTCACGCGGTGTATTGTGTGATTTCATTTGGGGTGCGTATGTGGCTTGTTACAGTATGCCTAGACTTATTCTGTTTATAGTTGTGGGATTTTGATCTTGTAAATTGATTCAGAAGTGAAAATGTAGCTCTAAGGTTTATGGGTCAAGATTAGATTTAGAAATTTCAAATGTGTTGTGCTATTAGACCTATATAGGGTAGAGTGATGTGGAATCACCCCCGAGTATGTGCACGATAGGCGACACGGCATTTTGGTGGTGTTTGGATCAACTCTAGGCACGTTCGAGGACGAACGTATGTTTAAGTGAGGGAGAATGTAACGACCCGGTCGGTCGTCCCGTAGAATTTGCATTATTATTGTTGTTATTGCCTTGTCATAGGTTGGTTATACTATTATTGATGTGTTAGAATTGGTAGGCTTGAAATCGAAATGGTTGTAGTGAGAGTTTAGCCACTTAGTCCTTAAAAAAATAGCCTTAGAGTTGGAAAAGTCAACTGAGAGTCGATTTATTGGTAAAAGACCTCGGAATGCGGATTTTATGACTCGGATAGCTTTGTTAGGTGATTTGGGACTTAGGAGTGTGTTCGAAATATTTTTGTGATGTCCGGTGTAGAATTAGGCTTGAATTGACGAAAGTTAGTTTTTGGCGATTTTCGGTCGGCAGTGGAAAATAAGCTATCAGGGTCGAAATGGAATTCCGGAAGTTGGAACAGGTTCGTAATGTCATTTTGGATATGTGTGCAAAATTTCAGGTCAATCGGGTGCGTTTTGGATAGTTTCGGCATTGTTGGTGGAATTTAGAAATTTCAAAGTTCATAGGCTTGAATTCGATGTGATTTAGTGATTTAGCGTTGTTTTTGGTGATTCGAAGGCTCGACTAAGTTTGAATGATCATATATGATATGTTGGTATCTTTGGTTGGGGTCCCGAGGGGCTCGGGATTTATTTCGGGTGATTAACAGAAGTTTTAAAGTTGGTAAAATGTAGCTTTAGCTGCTGGTGCTGGTGTAACCGCACCTGCGAAAGTGTGACCACAGGTGCGGGCCCGCAGGAGCAATAAAATCTCTGTAGATGCGGATTAAGGGAGGCTCAATAGAGGATCGCAGGTGCGGAAGGAGGATCGCAGGTGCGGAGAAGAAGTCGCAGGTGCGGGTCCGCAGGTGCGCTTAAGTGGCCGCAGGTGCGGAACCACTGTTCAGAAAATATAAAAACCTGCCTTCGCGATTTTTAACCCTCTTTTCACCATTGTTGTACGGGTTCCGAGGTTTTTGAGGGATTTTGAAGAGGGAAGCGCTGGTTCATCATTGAGGTAAGGTTTTTGGACTTAATAACTCAATTATATGTGATTGGAGACCTTATATCAGTGATTAATTATGAAAACCAGTAGGAAAAAGGTGGGTTAGGGGCTTGAGATTTTGAAACCTTTAGGGGTCGATTTGAGGGGTCAAACGAACTCCGATTTTAATGTTCTTAATATGTACGGACTCGTGAGATGATGAAGAACATTTTGATATAAAAATTATCGGGTTCTGAGATGCGGACCCACGGGTCGGGTTTTGAACTAAATTTGGTACTTTTTAATTAGAATTCATTCCTTAAGCATAATTTGATGATAAAAATCTCAACTTGCTAGATTTGGAGCACTCAGAGGCTGGATTTACAGGCAAAGGCACTGCGGAATAGTATTTTAGCCAGTTTTGAGGTAATTAACGTTTCTGACTTGGTTATGAGGGTTCGAAACCCCGAGCTAAATGATTTATGACTATTGTTGAGGTGACGCACTTGCTAAGTGACGGGCGTTCGGGCGTGCACCAAGTATTTGCGGCCTGGATTATCCCATGGCACCGCTTAGTGATTATTCCCTGATGTTATCTGTGCTTCTGTTAATGTGGTAATTGTGAACCTGTTAAAAATCATGTTAAGTATAAATTCTAACCTTCACGCCGAAAATGTTGAGACCCGAGTGGTCGTATATTACTGTCTCATTTTGTGATTATTTGATGTCATATACTCAGTCATATTATAACATATCACTTAATATCTCAGTGTCAGTATTGTTAATTATATGCATGCTTATCATTGTTTCGGGCTGATGAAGGCATCTGTGATCCATGTGAGTGAGACTGAAGAGTAATGACTGAGTAAGGCCGAGAGCCTGTTATTGAGACAGTTATGAGAATGGATTGCACACCGCAACGATATTTAAACCATGCCTTCGTTGGTTTGATATGGCGCTTGGGCCACTAGGGCCCCTCCGGAGTCTTTACACCCCCAATGAGCACATTGATGATGAGGGATGGATCTTCCCTAGGCATGGATCTTGTTCAAAGCTGATGTTATGTGAGGGGTGGATCTTCCATGGGCATGGAACTTGTCTGAAGCTGATGTTATGAGAGGGATGGATCTTCCCTGGATATGAAAATTGTCCGAGTGATGTATTCCGAGATGGGTCTTCTCCGTGGGGGATGGACTGGCCTTTTTCCTCAGTATGGAGTGACTACGGTCACCGGTGTTTATGCATATTCCGGGATGGAACTTCTCTGGGCCTGAGAGCCATATATAGTACTGAGTGGACTTATGTGGAAGAGCTGTGAGCATTATGTGCATATCCATACTGGTTTTATACATATATTTTATGATGGAATGTAGAGTATACTGGCATACTTGGCATATATTCTCATCCTGATAAACAGTTAGCATGTCTAAATTCTGTATATTATTTATTATAAAATTTTGAGGTTTTGTCCGTCACTACTTCTCAGCCTATAGTTTGGGTTCGTTACTTCTGAGTTGGTATACTCACGTTACCCCCTGCACCTTGTGTGCAAATCCAGGTACACCGGGACCCGGTAGGGGATATTGAGCAGCGGTCAACATTTTCATTGGAGTTGTCGAGGTAGCAGCTGGCGATCGCGACCTCGTCTTCTCTTTCTTATTCTTCCTGTTGTTCTGTATTTTGAAATAATGTTGTCCATTTCTCTTTTTCTTTGCTTTATGTTATAGTAGCTCATGACTGAGTGACACCGGATCCGGGGTTGGAGGTTTAAATTTAGTTTTTCAAATATTGTTTTTAAATTTCAGATTCTTATTATTATCATCAATAAATTCGTATTGCATTGTTACTGGAAATTGAATTTAGCTTAGTTTAAAAGGGAGGCTTTCCTAGTTCCACGACATGCGCCATCACGACTCCAAAATTGGGTCGTGACACTATCAAATAAGAACACAAAACATGAGTATGCGCAACACTAAGTTAATCTATACCAGGTAAGTTTAGGTACATATTTACCTGTGCGCCCTCCAGCAGATCTAACACATTCTTGCAGAGGGGGAGATTATGATGAGCATCATACTCTCGTACAAGCCTATGACGGAGAACCCACCTCTTGGCTAGAGGGATAAATGGAGGTGGTACATTAGGAGACAACTGTGGTAGAGGTGGATGAAACTGCAGAAACCGCTCCCATGCCCAAACCTAACATACAAAGTTGACATAAGGTATAAGATTAATTCTAACTAGGTAGAATTGGAACTAATGAACATATTATTGGAATATGTTGTCACCTGTAGAAGCGGCAGAAAGCCACAAACGTCTCTCTGTGTGCCCATGCAAGTCCGGCACATCTGCATGTACAAGCAAGCCAGAACAGCACCACCCCAGCTGTATAGGGGTAAGTCATCTAGCGCGGCAATATGATAAAGAAACCGCAGGCTGACTAGGTTCCCCGAAGTGTTTGGGAACAAGACCCCCCCAAATAGAAGAAGCAACAGCAACCTCGTATATCGGGTAATATCTACCTAATCTGTCTCATCGGTGATAGTGAGGTGGATTACCTCGAGGTACTGTCTAATCGGGGTCAAACTCATTTGACTGGCCCCTGACAATGCAGTATCGTTATGTGGCCTGAAACCCGTGAGCCTCTGCACCATATCCAAATAATTCGCCAGCGACATAGATCTCATAAGGATAGGCAGTGAAACGGGCAAGCCATCAACGGGCAGGCCATATGAAACCTCCGCATCTTGCAGTGTGATGGTGGCCTCGCCAATGGGCAGGTGGAAAGTGTGCGTCTCCAGTCGCCACCGCTCAATCAACGCCATGATCAAAGCCCAGTTGAGCTGCATACGGCCGATCTGAATAATCCTGTAAAATCCCGTGTCCTCCAGGCACTGGACTACACGGGGATGGAGATCGCTATCCCTCAAAAAATCCCACATGTCGTCCACTCTCCTAGCGCAGAGAGTCTGGGTCAGTACATGTCCGTCCCATATATTGGAGGATCTATGATCACCCTGTAGGACTAATAACTATGGAGAGTAAGGGCCGGGATGTATAGGCGGCACATCCATGTCGTCAACTGTAAATCAAAACAACATTAATTGTATGTTTAATCTGTAAATTAAATATTAATTTTTTGAGTTACACAATTTTTAGAGTTATACAATATATATATCTATGGGTTCCTGGCTTGATATTTGATACCCAGTAGCACCAAACTATCATTAATAATTATGTGTGTCAAATTCAATATTTTTATAATTTTGTGTTTGTTTTATAATTTAAATTCATAATTTTTAATAACTTAATTGTACAGAGTATATCTATATATTATGGGTTCCAGGCTCGATATTTGAGGCCCAGTAGCACCAAACTATCATTAATAATTATGTGTGTCAAATTCAATATTTTTATAATTTTTTGTGTTCGTTTTATAATTTAAATTCATAATTTTTAATAACTTAATTGTATAGGGTATATATATATATATATATATATATATATATATATATATATATATATATATATATAT
>ML366081.1:0-113714 GCA_005239505.1 Nicotiana paniculata
ACACACCACACATACACCCTTTTGAGCAAGGAGATATGTACCCCATCCTTCTGAGCAACGACATATGAAAGTACCGTATAGTGAAATTGATATCTTTTAGCACATACTAGTATACTGTTAATTAATGCTGTTAATATTAATTTTCTTGGGTCTAATACTACTATTATCAATATATACAATATTATCCATCTATCATTATATTGTGTTCTTTTCCTAAGTCCCATTGTTTTTTCCTAAAAGACACAAATTGTCGGGCAGAAAATTACATGCCCTAAATTTTAATTGATTTTGAACTCTTAAATAACTGCAAAATCTCCAAAACAAAGATTTAGCAGTAATATAGAACACCTTGCTTTTTCTTAAAATAAAGGCGTCAATCAAAATATTGACAATTTTACTCAACAACTTACCAGACCTATAGGAATATTTAAGTGGCAAATTCATAACTAATTTCAAAAGTCCTAACCTTTATTATACCAAAAATAATTATTAAGTGTAATTACCTTGATAAATTATTCATCCAAAAAAAAAAAAAAAAACGCAACGGGGCTTTGTATTCTTTTTTTAAGTGTAGTACAAATACCTAATATTTTTTTTCAAAGTATATATTATGATTTTAATCACAGTAGACACAGTATCCTTCTCCTTAATTTTATACCTTTATTATAAGAGGTAAAATATAAATCAATACATAAATTTCTGCAGCATAAATCAATGCGATGGTTTCCTATCATTTGGGAAAGGTCATGGTTTCAATTTACAAGAAGATTAGGCTACCAGAGTCATTTGGTGATCAATCAGATGGTAAGTTTTTTAACCTAAAGATTGTGTTTCTTGACTTGAAATTATGTGGTTTAACCCTAGCAAATCTATCACATATGAATATATAGTTAATTTGGTAGTCTTAAATATAAGGATCTTTTCATTCCTATACACTATTTGAAAGTTTATTACCTTTAATGTTCATATTTAGTTAATACCCGGTATATACAAGTTTTGTTTACAAAATATACATAATACACCTTAAAAGGCTCCCAAATTTATTATTTGTGCCTTCAATCAAGGGATTTAGTTACACCATTTTCTTTATAAAGGAGATAGTCGATCTTTGGACTGATTCTATTGCGTGTGGAGTGGATTGAGTTTTTCTATTTCTTTTTGGTTCCCTTTTACTCTTTGAATTGTTCATTGTCAATGCTTCAGATAATTCTAATGCAAATTTAGCCAGAGGATGGCTGTTTATATTTCAACTACCTTCTCTCATTCTGCATCTGTATATGAAAATGAGTAATGCACAAACATAAGCCATAATCGGCTTTCTTCAACAGTAAATACAACTACAATAACATACAAATTTTATACCAAATTTATACAATATATCTTTTGTATAATTTGCATCTGATTTATACATAGTAAAAATAAATTTCATACAACTAATTATATATTATACAACTTATTTACAACTTATCTACAATTTTCATATATTATTTCTACTCAGTTATATACAACTACAATATCATACAACTAAAATATAATTTTTATACAATATTTTTCAACTTTCATACAATAGTTAAATAAAAAATATATATAAAAACAACATGATATATTCTACAATTTTACTACAATTTCGTAAAAATCTATTGTATATCATGTCTTCTTCTTCTTCTTCTTCTTCTTCTTCTTCTTCTTCTTCTTCTTCTTCTTCTTCTTCTTCTTCTTCTTCTTCTTCTTCTTCTTCTTCTTCTTCTTCTTNAATTGCTTGCAACAACACCCAATCCAAACAAATAATGAGTTTTGAATACCCAAATTCGAATTCAAAGCTTCAAAGCTTTTTAATGACTGTCAATGGTGGAATTGCTGCTCTCTTTTCCTTTGCTTTACACTACTGAAATTAGGGATTGAGGATAGAGAGAGACATAGAGAAAATTCCCAATTCTTTGCAACAACACCCAATTCAAACAAATAATATTTTTTGAAAACCCAAATTCGAATTCAAAGCTTCAAAGCTTTTTAATGACTGTCAATGGTGGAATTGCTGCTCTCTTTTCCTTTGCTTTACACTACTGAAATTAGGGATTGAGGATAGAGAGAGACATAGAGAAAATTCCCAATTCTTTGCAACAACACCCAATTCAAACAAATAATATTTTTTGAAAACCCAAATTCGAATTCAAAGCTTCAAAGCTTTTTAATGGTTGTCAATGGTGAAATCATGGGTTAGTGCAAGATAAGTGAGGGAGGGGGTGGGATATGAAGAGAGAAACGTGGGAGGAGTGGAAGATACATTAGAGTTATTTTAGGACACTAATTATTATCATTAATTCCTTAAAATGTACATAAATGATAATTGGGTATATAAAATATAATAATAACAAAACTTAAGTAAGGAGGGTAATATAGTTTCATATAGTGTATAGGAATATAAAAATTCCCTTAATATATACTAGTTCAGTAGAGGGGGCCACAACTGCGAATCCAAACAAGAAAGCTCATCGATCAACCCGCCGCTATCTCCTAGGTCCCACTAGTACCAGGAAAATGGTTTGCAATGTGTACAATAGTATAATTAAGGGTGTACATGGACTGGGTTGGTTCGGTTTTTATCAAAACCAAACCAAACCACCTATATCGGTTTGTATTGGTTTGATTTTGTCGAATTTTTCCGATTTTTTATTACTTAAATATTACTTCATCTTACTTTGTTAAATTTTTTATAAGTAAATATATATTTAGTAAAAATATAAAATATTGACAAACATATTTACAGACAATAAATTGCGTCGAAAAAATAAAATCAATACCGAAAAATATTGCAATAATCGTAGTATTTTATTTCAAATAATATGAGTGTACAATCTCTTTCCAATAGTAAATAAATTCAAGGGCCTTTGAGCTTGATCTTGAATCTATATTTGTTGTCACGAACAATGATTGTCGCGCCCCCTTTTCCCCAAGCGCTCCTTTCGGGGCCGGTTGAAAAGGTTTATGACATTGGTTGAGACAACTCGTTCCTTTTGGGAAAGGGGTTTGCATATTTTGAAGAGTCGCCACTTAACGATTTTAACGGTACGTTAGGGCACCTAAGGGGTTCAATTACAACAACGTTACTAACCAGAGATTGGGTAAGGGCTTGAAATTATCCTAAAGGGAAGGTGTTAGGCACCCCTCAGGATCCACAAGTGTGGTTCCCGATCAAATGGTAGGCTTCATATTCGACCATATTGTTGGTGCAAGGGAACCTGAGTTTGGCGGATACCGAATAATGCTGACCGGTCTCTGATACTAGGACTGCTCCAATACCAACTCCCTTGAAGTTTTCTGCTCTATCAAAGAACATCCTCCAACCATCATAGGATTCTGCAATATCTTCTCCTATGAATGATACCTCTTCATCAGGAAAATATGTTTTCAGGGGTTCGTATTCTCCGCCTACGGGATTCGCAGCAAGATGGTCTGCCAGAGCTTGTCCTTTAACTGCCTTCTGAGTCACGTAAATAATGTCGAATTTGCTCAGCAGGATTTGCCACTTGGCTAGCTTGCCAGTGGGCATGGGCTTCTGAAAGATGTACTTTAATGGATCCATCCTTGATATGAGATATGTTGTGTAGGCACAGAAGTAATGTCTCAGCTTTTGGGCGACCCAAGTTAGAGCACAACAGGTACGCTCTAATAGAGAATACCGGGCCTCATATGGAGTGAACTTCTTGCTGAGGTAATAAATAGCTTGTTCCTTCCTTCCTGTTTCATCGTGCTGCCCCAGAACGCAGCCGAAAGATCCATATAACACGGCAAGATAGAGTAACAAATGTCTAACTGGATTGGGCGGTACTAGGACTGGCGGTGTTGACAAATATTCCTTGATTCTGTCGAAAGCCTTTTGAAAATCATTGGTGCAATTGGTCATAGCGTCCTTCTTCATCATCTTAAAGATTGGCTCACAGATGACTGTAGACTGTGCTATAAACCGGCTGATGTAATTAAGCCTCCCCAAGAAAATCATCACATCTTTCTTGTTCCTTGGCGGTGGTAGTTCTTGAATGGCTTTGACTTTTGACGGATCCAATTCTGTTCCCCGGAGATTACAATAAACCCCAGCAACTTCCCAGTAGGAACCCTGAATGCACACTTCGCGGGGTTTAGTTTCAAATTGTATTTTCGCAATCTATTGAAGAACTTCCTCAAATCCTCCATGTTATCGGCATCTTTCTTTGATTTGACAATGACATCATCCACGTACACCTCGATCTCCTTGTGAAACATGTCGTGGAATATGGTGGTCATGGCCCTCATGTAGGTGGCTCTTGCATTCTTTAGGACGAATGACATCATCTTGTAACAGTACACTCCCCATGGCGTTATGAATGCAGTTTTCTCAACATCTGCCTCATCCATCCAAATCTGGTGATAACCAGCGAAGCAATCCATGAAGGACTGCAATTCATGCTTGATGCAGTTGTCAATCAGAATGTGTATATCTGGCAAGGGGAATTTGTCTTTCGGACTGGCCCGGTTGAGATCCCGGTAGTCGACGCAGACTCTTTAGTAAATAAAACTGTAAATAATGCTTGTTTTAGCCTTGCTACCCCACAGTTCGCCTAGCTTTGGTCATCTTGATAGAACAGTTCTTGAGATATGTCCCTTTTCTTACAGTCTGTATGGAAGGGCCTTCCTCCCCCTCCTCCTCGAGAACAACACATCAATCTATATCCTCATCCTCTAGGAACAAACTCCTCATCGCTGCAAGTGCTTCTTCTTCGTATGATCCGTAAATAATGTCGGCCTGCTTGAAAGTATGCTCAAGATGAGGTATCGACTGCTCCAAAGGGTAATAGGGACCGCGCCAAGGTGGGGACCAGTCGTTGAATTCCTGCCAAGTGTACTCATACCCTAGACCGAAAGTAGTACCATGTTTCTTGAGCTTTATGGGCTTCGTGATCGCTTGGAGGTTCTTACCGAGCCCTTTGCCTGGCTCATATCCTCTCCAGTTCAGGATGCTCTCAATCTTGCTATCCCGCCACTTGTCCTTTTCGATATCATTGACCCGCTCAATGTGGTGGTAAGTTCCCCCGCCTATCTTCCTTTTTCCGTCAATCACTGGAATAGTTTGACGACTACAAATGGGGTTGCCACCGTCACCATGAATAATCAACTCTTCGTGGTTCCACTCGAATTTTACCTCCTGATGTAGCGTTGATGCTACAACCCCAACAACATGAATCCAGGGTCGTCCCAACAATAGATTGTTGGAGGCTAGCACATCTATCACCTGGAAATTCACTTCAAACCAAGTCGGTCCCATCTGCAGACATAGACTGATTTCCCCCATGGTGGACCTCTGAGAACCGTCGAAGGCTTTCACATTGATTGCTCCATCCCTTATCTCATGTATCCCTTTACCTAATTTCTTGAGTTTTATCAACGGACAAATGTTAAGACTGGAACCTCCATCGATCAATATCCTTGTGATGAACTGATCTTCGCATTGCACGGTGATGTACAATGCTTTTTTGTGCCCCAATCCTTCAGGTGGTAGCTAGTCCTCATGAAAAGTGATTTTGTGACTTTCCAGTACCTGGCCTACCATATTGGCCATTTCCCCGCTAGTGATGTTGTTTGGCACATATGCTTCACTCAACACTTTCAACAAAGCATTTTTGTGTGTTTCAGAATTCTGTAGCAAAGAGAGGATGGATATCTATGCCGGTGTCTTGTTCAGCTGATCGATGACTGAATACTTTTTAGCCTGTACCTTTCTCCAAAGGTCATCGGGACCTGTTTCAATAAGGGGGAGGCCGGTTGGCAGCCTGCTTGCTTGATTCGGCCAGATGCTCAGGGATGTAGACCCTACCAGTTCTCGTCATAACCTGTGCTGCGACAGCCTCCTCAGACCTGACCTTGCCTTTCCTTCTCGCCTCAGCTGTATAGTCCCAAGGGATAGCGTTTAAATATAAGGGTGGCGTGGTTGAAATTTCTACCGGAATTGGTGCGGCCATCCTTACTTCAAACGAAACGTGTGTTCGGGGTGGTAAGACTGCGACCTCGAATAGTGCCGGTGCATTTGCTGGAGATATAAACTCAACTTCAATTGGCACTTGTGACTTTACAGGTGGCGCTGCTTCAAACTCAAGTGGTATAGACATATTCACCTCAGCGTCCGCAGATGGTTGAATCTGGACTATGATCGATTTGAGAGTGACTGCAGGTTTCTTTGGGTCATCGCCTTTTGCGATCAACCCGATTGATCCCTCGGGATCCCAATCATCTTCTATTTCAATCATATGGATACCTCCACCCTTATGGTCTGGAAAAGGATTATTGCGTATGTTTAGAGCAGGGTCTTTTGCCATAATAATCTTGTTGTCAATGAGAGCCTGTATTTTGTCCTTCAGAGAGTGACATTCTTCAATGGTGTGTCCGTTCATGCCTGAATGGTATGCATAAGATTTGTTTGGGTTAACCTACTGAGAAGGGTTCTCAGGGGTGGCAGCACGGATATGTGTGACGTAAACAACAACTTTGAGCTTCTCATACAGCTGGTCAATGGGCTCGGCTATGGCGGTGTATTGCTTTGGAGGGCAGCGATCAAAATTGGGACGAGGTCTAGGTAAGTTTTGGCGTGCAGGGGGTGATTGGTAATGGGATGGCTGGGAATTATCAGTGTGGTAGAAAGGAACGGGTTGTGAGTATCTGGGTGAAGCAGGTTGATATATGAGTGGTGGAGATTGGTAGGTGGGCGGTGGAGCTTGGTAGGAAGGTGGTGGAGCTTGGTAGTTCGGTGAGGGTGCTTGGTAGTTTGGTGAGGGTGCTTGGTAATTTGGGGTTGGATGGTATGTGAGTGGAGGTGTTGGATAAGTTTGGTATTTGAGTGGGGGCTTGGCTCTTTGTGCAACCATTATGGCTCCCACATCTCTCTTCTTAGACACACCACCAGACTATAAAGCCTTGTTAGTGGCTTGCAAGACTTCAAAATTTTTAACCAAACCGCTTTTAATACCTTCTTCAATCCGCTCACCCAATTTGATGATGTCAGAGAACTTGTGGCCTTCAACCATCATCAACCGTTCATAATACTGCGGGTCCTGATCCCGGACAAAGAACTTGTTCATCTGCTCCTCCTCTAGAGCAGGTCTGACCTTAGCGGCTTCGGACCTCCAGCGAGTAGCATACTCGCGAAAGGTTTCTGTGGGTTTCTTCTTCAAATTTTGAATGTACAACACATCTGGTGTGGTCTCCGTGTTAAATCAAAACCTGTCCATAAAGTTGGACGCCATGCTTACCCAGTTTGACCATTTCTTGGGGTCTTGGCTGATGTACCAAGACAGTTCATCTTCCTTCAAACTCCTCATGAACCGATTCATGCGGATTCTTTCATCCTTCCCAATGCCAACCAACTTGTCGCAATAGTTCCTCAGATGGACTCTCGAATCACCAGTACCGTCAAACATTTCAAACTTTGGAGGTTTATACCCCTCGGGCAGTTTGACATCAGGTTGTATACAAAGGTTTTCATAATTCAACTCTTCAATTCCCTTGGTTCCTTCAACACCCTGGACTCGGCTGGTCAGTTTCTTAAGCTCCTCGGCCAGGTTCTTGATAAGTAAGTCCTTTCCATCAGACTCGGATGCCTATGAGATAGGCGGAGTGGAGTGGGTCACGGTTTCCACATAGATGGGATTGTTATAGGTGTGGAAATGGTCCTTTGTGGGGTTTTGAGCTTCGGGGATGAGCAGTAGAGTGTTATTTAAGGTGTGGCGAGCATTGCACTGCGGCGGGAGAGTTTGGTTCTTTTGGGGAGTTGCGTGATGGTGAGGTGCGGGAT
Source organism: Nicotiana paniculata (assembly GCA_005239505.1). Classification (NCBI taxonomy): domain Eukaryota; kingdom Viridiplantae; phylum Streptophyta; class Magnoliopsida; order Solanales; family Solanaceae; genus Nicotiana; species Nicotiana paniculata. The sequence goes on from ML366081.1 coordinate 7,820, forward strand.
AATTTTGCTGTCATGGGATATTTTGTGGAGGTGCGGGGTTTTGAGCATTTGGAAGATTGACGTCGGGGACGTCGATGGAAAATGACAGGTTGGCCAGATTCCGGACTTGATCGAGTTCTTCCTGAAACTTCAGCAATTTCTGTTCAAGTGGTGACATGTTCTCATGCAGGACCTGAATACCTCGGCCATCAGTGGCCTCTACCCATTCAATCATATTCTCTTTTCTGGTGCCGACTGATTCTTCCATCTTACTTTTGCCTTTGTCTTTGCCTTTAGGAAGACTAGGAGGAGGAGTAGGAGGAGGGCCCTTGGATCTTGTGCGATAGGCTGATGATGCCAGAATGAATGAACTAACCTTTGGGGAGGGGAATAATAAAGAAAAAAAGAAATAAAAAAAGGTAACCAAGTTAGTGAGGATTATGAAAAAGAATATTGCGGTATTTAAACACATAATGCGGAAATGTAAAGCGCGTCCTAAGTTGGGAACCTCTTTGTGCCCGAGGTAGGCCTAGAGACAAATTGATTTGGAGAACTTAAAATGCTAAATTCCTCATTTTATTGATTAAAAAAATAGACAAATCCCAAAACGATAGATGAAAAAATAAAAGTCACTAATGGCCATTGGCCTTATTACATTGATAGAGAAAAATAAAGACACTCCTATCTAGTTGGTCCCAGAAGGACCTTCCCCAGACTCAACACTCTTGCTTTCCTTGTACAGTTTTCCCAGCTCGTGAAGTCCCGACAACAACTAGGTTCTGGCTAGATATCCTCCTTCAGCTCCCTCAGCCTTTTGACAATTCTCGACTCTTTTGATGAACTTCTCTTCCAGCTTGACTATACCTCGTTCCAAGTACCCCAGCCTCTTGTTGGCGCTGATAGCCATGTCCTTCCATTCCTCGATCAATTTCTAGTTGGACTCATGTATCTTATGGTGATCATCCTCACATTCCCAGATCCTTTTGTGTAGTTGGTTGTATTTGCCTTGTGCCTCGGCCCTTTCATCTATAACCCTGTGACCTCGGATGTACCCCGGCTTGCTATGACCACCCAGATCCTCTTCTAACCAACCAAGATAGAAAGGGGTACGACCGTCATGATACCTGTCCGGATCGATGGTGTCTTTCTCAAGTATAATCTTGTAGTGCCACAAGTGCTGAGCGTGGCACTTGTGAGGACTGTCATCATTTCAAAGTCGGCTCGAAGATGGATCATCTTCTCGATCCTAGGTATGACTTACTTCCTACCTGCTGGCCTCATCACTCGAAGAGGGACGTAAGGGTATGTCTCCCTTAGATCAATCAGTATCACAAATCATGGGTCTCGGGATCAAATGATGAACTCATCCGTCGGAAACCACTCAAACATCCATTAAACCTGTTCTTCAGTCAAGTTACCAAAGAGCTCAACCCATCCCTCGGCATTTTCAGGCTGAGCGAACATGTCGGGGATATAATTCATTCGCTTTGGGTGATGGAAAGCGATTTGGTCATCCCACATTCTGCGGTTAATGTCTTGTCGGTATTTTCCTCTTTGGAGATGTTCCACGAGCCAGAGTTGAATTAATAAATTGCAACCTTCGAAATGCTTTGCTCCTTGTTGACACCTTTCCAAGGCTCGATATATGTCTGCAATGATCATGGGCACAATGCTGAAGTCTTGCCTATATAGCCTTTCCATTATGGTCTTAATTACCATGGCCAGCCTGGTATGGATCCTTTCCTTCTTCATCGAGAACACGATCAAACCCAGAAAGAAAACCATAAACATGAACAATCGGTGATGGATGTGTCCTAGAGAGATGATAGCAAATTCGTCATGGTAGGTACGATATGATTTGCTGTGGCCATACCTTTCGTACAAGTAGTCAAAAGGAATGTATGAATCCTTCAAACATACCAATTCTGCATTCTTTTTGTTGCCCATCATTTTGAGGAAACCTTTGCCTGTACGGTTCTCAGGCATCAACAACCCTGGAGTTTCCCATACTAGGTTAGCCAGCCCTCCTATATCTTCTATCAAAGGCATCATTTTGATGTTCCCAAAGCGGAACACAGACCTTTCACGATCCCAGAACAGGGTAGCAGCCTCTATTATCATTTTGTTAGGCTGGATTTCTAGGAGAGATGGTAAGTTACCCAAGTGTTTCCTGACGATTGCTTTGTCGCTAGAGTGCAGATCCTCCCACCAACTCAACAGTCTTGGGTGGATATTGGAGACCATGCCGAATCTGGGGACTTCGTGCCTCATTTTTCTGCAAAGAAAATAAGGTCAGGCCCTTACCCCCACCGGACTCGACTATTTAACGTCAGTAATTAGAAAGAAGCATTTACCAAATAAATGCACAGAACGTGAGGCGTTCGTTTGGGTTTAGGGAAACCCGGTGGACTTTTGGATAAGGCCATCTTAAAAGCTATCGTGTAGATGACACTTTAGCTCGACTAGGTTTGACCATGATGCATGCAACAGTGCAACAGAGTAAGGTATCTATGTGGTTTTAGACCAGACCCTTGAGCGGACAACTCAAGAGGGAAAGGCACGGAAACGTCGACTGCACCGCTTATCGACTAGTTTTACCGCAAATAAGCCTTTCCGAATTTAGTGGGTAATAATATAGGAAGAGCGCAACCACTCATCAAACGTTGCTATAGTATTTTGTTTGGCACGAGTGCAGTATGAATGTTGAGCATGATTATGCAATAATAAGTATTAAAATTTTCACATAATTGCACGTTAAAGAAAGCGGTAAAAACAACAGTAATAATTTAAAGCAGTTACAAAAGAAAACAAAGAGACATGTCAGTTTCGTCTTTGAGGAAAAGTAAATACTTGAAGTAAACAATTAATTGCATGTAAAGGGAAGAGGAAAGGGTGCAAGTATTTAAAAAAAAATAAAGGCACAAATTCACGAAACAATTTGAGATGGTAAAAGCCTGGATATCCCTAGCGGAGTCGCCATGCTGTCGCACCCCCTTTTCCCCAAGCGCTCCTTTAGGGGCCGGTTGAAAGGGTTTATGACATTGGTTGAGACAACTAGATCCTTTTGGGAAAGGGGTTTGCATATTTTGAAGAGTCTCCAAGTAGGGATTGTAACAGTGCGTTAGGGAACCTAAGGGGTTCAATTACAACTACGTTACTAACCGGAGATTGGGTAAGGGCTTGAAATTCTCCTAAGGGGAAGGTGTTAGGCACCCCTCAGGATCAACAAGTGTGGTTCCCTGTCACGGCCCAAATTTCCCTCCGTTGGGTATCGTGATGGCACCTAGTCTTAGGGACTAGGTAAGCCTAACATTTCCACTGAACAACAACAATAATGTAGAATTTTTAAAAATTTCGAAATAGAATTCTTGACAGAGTTTACAACTTCCTAAAACTCGGTAAATACAAGTCATAAGCTCTACAAAATCTTTATATCAAATCTAAGTACAATTGTCTAGGAATAAGTAATTACAATTGAATAGAAATAAAATAGGAAGGTGAATCCGAAGCCTGCAAACGTAGCAACAGGTTACCTTGAGTCTCCTCAGCAACGATCTGCGCAACTACCAACAACCATAACCTGAAGCTGCACACGAAAATGTGCAGAAGTGTAGTATGAGCACACCACAACGGTGCCCAGTAAGTATCAAGACTAACCTCGATGAAGTAGTGACGAGGACTAGTCAAGACACCATCGGTCTAATAAGTAAAAAGGAATAGATGTATAAACGACCGAAACAAAATATTTATCTAGAGAATTCTCAAAGTAATTAACGATACGATCGAATAATACGGAAGAAAATTCAATAATTACGATCAACAGACAACATAATAGAAATACGCAATGAGAATGGAAAGAATGCAATCCAAATGGCGGGAAATTCAATCCAATAAAAATACTAGCAACTCAACACTGCATCAATTTATTCACGTCAAGCCTTAGCCAATAACTCAATAAAACTGGTCAAACCTTCGAGTGAAAACCTTTAAATCGTGAGTTCATTTTAAAAACTTTAAAGATATAATCGTTTCGGAATAGAGAAATTTCTTATTTGAAACATACTTTCTCTTAATGTATATTTACATATTTTTATAAAGAGAAATCTTTATAACATAGTCTCTTCAAATACGGGGTGTTCAAATACACTTCCCAAATACTGCTCTTTCAAGTATTATCAATATACGTGATGTTCAAAATATATTTTCTCAAGTACTGTTCTTTCAAATATCATCAAAACACGTGATGTTCAAAATATATTTTCCCAAGTACTGCTCTTTCAAGTATCATCAAAACACGTTATGTTCAAAATATATTTTTCCCAAGTACTGCTCTTTCAAATATCATCATTCTGCAAGACAAATATTTTTCAAATATAATTTCGAAAAGAAGTCCTTTAGACATAACTTTTCCTAGAGATAATTTCTTTTCAGTTATACTTTTCAATATATATATTTATATCTTTCGATCAAATATCCTCAATCATAAACTACCGGAACTCAGTCCTCCACTCACAATTTTTCATGCAATGCACTACAGGGGGAAAGCTCCCGGATCTCTGTCCGAAGTCCCAATCTAAATATGCGATGCAGTACAGGGGAAAGCTTCCGGATCTCTGTCTGTAGTCCCAATTTAAATATGCAATGAATCTACTGAGGAAAACAACCAGATGCGATAGAGACAACATATATTGCCACAACCGGCGCGAAAGCAAACAAGGCCAAATACAAAGTGCGATGAGAAAATCAATACAAAGACTTAAGTCGCAAAAATGGTAAAACCTCACTCATAAGAAGTAGCCACTGAGAGGAGTTCCAAGAACAAAGAGAGAACAACATAACGAGGGGAAAACAAGACAAATATATCAACGATTCTATACATTCAAGTTCGCAACCAAGAAACCAAATCATCCCGGCAAGGGAATCAGCTATAACCAATCTCACTTAGACAATTAGCTTCGCCGAATAAACTCAGTTTGAACAATGCTCAATAAATAGGTAGCATATGAAGGAAGACATAGCATAACGGTAGGAAAAGAAAGTCTTCATTTAAGTCAATTAAGATCATATAAGAAACAAGGAATGCTAGGAAAGTACTTCTAACTTCAACAGGAGGAGATGCGATTAGGAATCAGTAATTTAGATATAACAAGTTTAATTCATATACTGGGAACATAAGGACCCAAAACTCTTTAACGGGCAATCTATTTGCAAATAAGTTTGATTACACACTCGTCACTCGAATAGTGCCAGTGCATTTGCTGGAGATATAAACTCAACTTCAATTGGAACTTGTGACTTTACAGGTGGCGCTGCTTCAAACTCAAGTGGTATAGACATATTCACCTCAGCGTCCTCAGATGGTTGAATCTGGACTATGATCGGTTTGAGAGTGACTGCAGGTTTCTTTGGGTCATCACCTTTCTCCGATCAACACGATTGATCCCTCGGGATCCCAATCATCTTCTATTTCAATCATATGGATACCTACACCCTTGTGGTCTGGAAAAGGATTATTGCGGATGTTTAGAGCAGGGTGTTTTGCCATAATAATCTTGTTGTCAATGAGAGCCTGTATTTTGTCCTTCAGAGAGTGACATTCTTCAATGGTGTGTCCTTTCATGCCAGAATGGTATGCATAAGATTTGTTTGGGTTAACCTACTGAGAAGGGTTCTCAGGGGTGGCAGCACGAATAGGTGTGATCAACAAAAACTTTAAGCTTCTCATACAGGTGGTCAATGGACTCGGCTATGGCGGTGTATTGCTTTGGAGGGCAGCGATCAAAATTGGAATGAGGTCTAGGTAAGTTTTGGCGTGCAGGGGGTGATTGGTAATGGGATGGATGGGAATTATAAGTGTGGTAGAAAGGAGCGGGTTGTGAGTATCTGGGCGAAGCAGGTTGATATATGAGTGGTGGAGATTGGTAGGTGGACAGTGGAGCTTGGTAGGAAGGTGGTGGAGCTTGGTAGTTCGGTGAGGGTGCTTGGTAGTTTGGTGAGAGTGCTTGGTAATTTGGGGTTGGATGGTATGTAAGTGGAGGTGTTGGATAAGTTTGGTATTTGAGTGGGGGCTTGGCTCTTTGTGCAACCATTACGGCTCCCACATCTCTCTTCTTAGACACACCACCAGAATGTAAAGCTTTGTTAGTGGCTTGCAAGACTTCAAAATTTTTAACCACACCGCTTTTAATACCTTCTTCAATCCTCTCACCCAATTTTATGATGTCGGAGAACTTGTGGCCTTCACTCATCATCAACCATTCATAATACCGCGGGTCCTGATCCCGGACAAAGAACTTGTTCATCTGCTCCTCCTCTAGAGCAGGTCTGACTTTAGCGGCTTCGGACCTCCAGCGAGTAGCATACTCGTGAAATGTTTCTGTGGGTTTCTTCTTTAAATTTTTAATGTAGAACACATCTGGTGTGGTCTCCGTGTTAAATCTAAACCTTTCCATAAAGTCGGACGCCATGCTTACCCAGTTTGACCATTTCTTGGGGTCTTGGCTGATGTACCAAGACAGTTCATCTCCCTTCAAACTCCTCATGAACCGCTTCATACGGATTCTTTCATCCTTCCCAATGCCAACCTACTTGTCGCAATAGTTCCTCAGATGGACTCTCGGATCACCAGTACCGTCAAAAATTTCAAACTTTGGAGGTTTATACCCCTCGGGAAGTTTGACATCAGGTTGTATACAAAGGTCTTCATAATTCAACTCTTCAATTCCCTTGGTTCCTTCAACACCCTGGACTCGGATGGTCAGTTTCTTAAGCTCCTCGGCCAGGTTCTTGATAAGTAAGTCCTTTCCATCAGACTCGGATGCCTGTGAGATAGGCGGAGTGGAGTGGGTCACGATTTCCACATAGATGGGATTGTTATAGGTGTGGAAATGGTCCTTTGTGGGGTTTTGAGGTTTGGGGATGAGCAGTAGAGTGTTATTTAAGGTGTGGAGAGCATTGCACTGCGGCGGGAGAGTTTGGTTCTTTTAGGGAGTGGCGTGATGGTGAGGTGCGGGATAATTTTGCTGTCATGGGATATTTTGTGAAGGTGCGGTGTTTTGAGTATTTGGAAGATTGACGTCGGGGACGTCGATGGAAAATGACAGGTTGGCCAGATTCCGGACATGATCGAGTTCTTCCTGAAACTTCAGCAATTTCTGTTCAAGTGGTGACATGTTCTCATGCACGACCTGAATACCTCGGCCATCAGTGGCCTCTACCCATTCAACCATATTCTCCTTTGTCTTTGCCCTTAGGAAGACTAGGAGGAGGAGTAGGAGGAGGGCCCTTGGATCTTGTGCGATAGGCTGATGATGCCAGAAGGAATGAACTAACCTTTGGGGAGGTGAATAATAAAGAAAAAATAAAATTAAAAAAGGTAACCAAGTCAGTGAGGATTATGAAAAAGAATATTGCGGTATTTAAACACATAATGCGGAAATGTAAAACGCGTCCTAAGTTGGGAACCTCTTTGTGACCGAGGTAGGCCTAGAGACAAATTGATTTGGAGAACTTAAAATGCTAAATGCCTCATTTTATTGATAAAAAAATAGATAAAATCCCAAAACGATAGATGAAAAAATAAAAGTGACTAATGGCCATTGGCCTTATTACATTGATAGAGAAAAATAAAGACACTCCTATCTACTTGGTCCCAGAAGGACCTTCCCCAGACTCAGCACTCTTGCTTTCCTTGTACAGTTTTCCTAGCTCGTGAAGTCCCGAAACAGCTAGGTTCTGGCTGGATATCCTCTTTCAGCTCCCTCAGCCTTTTGACAATTCTTGAATCTTTTGATGAACTTCTCTTCCAGCTTGACTATACCTCGTTCCAAGTATCCCAGCCTCTTTTGGCGATGATAGCCATGTCCTTCCATTCCTCGATCAATTTCTAGTTGGACTCATGTATCTTGTGGTGATCATCCTCACATTCCCGGATCCTTTTGTGTAGTTGGTTGTATTTGCCTCTTGCCTCGGCCCTTTCATCTATAACCCTGTGACCTCGGACGTACCCCGGCTTGCTCTGACCACCCAGATCCTCTTCTAACCAACCAAGATAAAAAGGGATACGACCGGCAAGATACCTGTCCGGATCGATGGTTTCTTTCTCAAGTATAATCTTGTAGTGCCAAAGGTGCTGAGCGTGGAACATGTGAGGACTGTCATCATTTTCAATGTCAGCTCGAAGATGGATCATCTTCTCGATCCTAGGTATGACTTACTTCCTACCTGCTTGTCTCATAACTTGAAGAGGGACGTAAGGGTATGTCTCCCTTAGATCAATCAGTATCATAAATCATGGGTCTCGGGATCAAATGATGAAATCATCCGTCGGAAACCACTCAAACATCCATTGAACCAGTTCTTCAGTCAAGTTACCAAAGAGCTCAACCCATCCCTCGGCATTTTCAGGCTGAGCGAACATGTCGGGGATATAATTCATTCACTTTGGGTGATGGAAAGCGATTTGGTCATCCCACATTCTGCGGTGAATGTCTTGTCGATATTTGCCTCTTTGGAGATGTTCCACGAGCCAGAGTTGAATTAATAAATTGCAACCTTCGAAATGCTTTGCTCCTTGTTGACACCTTTCCAAGGCTCGATATATGTCTTCAATGATCATGGGCACAATGCTGAAGTCTTGCCCATATAGCCCTTCCATTATGGTCTTAATTACCATGGACAGCCTGGTATGGATCCTTTCCTTCTTCATCGAGAACACGATCAAATCCAAAAAGCAAACCATAAACACGAACAATCGGCGATGGATGTGTCCCAGAGAGGTGATAAGAAACTCGTCATGGTACGTACGATATGATTTGCTGTGGCCATACCTTTCGTACAAGTAGTCAAAAGGAATGTATGAATCCTTCAAACATACCAATTCTGTGTTCTTTTTCTGGCCCGTCATTTTGAGGAAACCTTTGCCTGTGCGGTTCTCAGGGATCAACACCCCTGGAGTTTCCCATACTAGGTTAGTCAGCCCTCCTATCTCTTCTATCAAAGGCATCATTTCGATGTTCCCAAAGCAGAACACGGACCTTTCACGATCCCAGAACAGGGTAGCAGCCTCTATTATCATTTTGTTAGGCTGGATTTCTAGGAGAGATGGTAAGTTACCCAAGTGTTTCCTGACGATTGCTTTGTCGCTAGAGTGCAGATCCTCCCACCAACTCAACAGTCTTGGGTGGATATTGGAGACCATGCCGAATCTGGGGACTTCGTGCCTCATTTTGCTGCAAAGAAAATAAGGTCAGGCCCTTACCCCCACCGGACTCGACTATTTAACGTCAGTAATTAGCAAGAAGCATTTACCAAATAAATGAACAGAACGTGAGGCATTCGTTTAGGTTTAGGGAAACCCGGTGGACTTTTGGATAAGGCCATCTTAAAAGCTATCGTGTAGATGACACTTTAGCTCGACTAGGTTTGACCACGATGCATGCAACAGTGCAACAGAGTAAGGTATCTATGTGGTTTTAGACCAGACCCTTGAGCGGACAACTCAAGAGGGAAAGGCACGGAAACCTCGACTGCACCGCTGATCGACTAGTTTTACCGCAAATAAGCCTTTCCGAATTTAGTGGGTAATAATATAGGAAGAGCGCAACCACTCATCAAACGTTGCTATAGTATTTTGTTTGGCACGAGTGCAGTATGAATGTTGAGCATGATTATGCAATAGTAAGTATTAAAATTTTCACATATTTGCACATTAAAGAAAGCGGTAAAAACAACAGTAATAATTTAAAGCAGTTACAAAAGAAAACAAAGAGACATGTCAGTTTCGTCTTTGAGGAAAAGTAAATACTTGAAGTAAACAATTAATTGCATGTAAAGGGAAGAGGAAAGAGTGCAAGTATTTAAACAAAAATAAAGGCACAAATTCATGAAACAATTTGAGATGGTAAAAGCCTGGATATCCCTAGCGGAGTCGCCATGCTGTCGCACCCCCCTTTTCCCCAAGCGCTCCTTTCGGGGCCGGTTGAAAGGGTTTATGACATTGGTTGAGACAACTAGATCCTTTTGGGAAAGGGGTTTGCATATTTTGAAGAGTCGCCAAGTAGCGATTTTAACAGTGCGTTAGGGAACCTAAGTGGTTCAATTACAACTACGTTACTAACCGGAGATTGGGTAAGGGCTTGAAATTCTCCTAAGGGGAAGGTGTTACGCACCCCTCAGGATCAACAAGTGTGGTTCCCTGTCACGGCCCAAATTTCCCTCCGTTGGGTATCGTGATGGCACCTAGTCTTAGGGAATAGGTAAGCCTAACATTGCCACTGAACAACAACAATAATGTAGAATTTTTAAAAATTTCGAAATAGAATTCTTGACATAGTTTACAACTTCCCAAAACTCGGTAACTACAAGTCATAAGCTATACAAAATCTTTCTATCAAATCTAAGTACAATTTTCTAGGAATAAGTAATTACAATTGAATAGAAATAAAATAGGAAGGTGACTCCGAAGCCTGCGAACGCAGCAGTAGGTTACCTTGAGTCTCCTCAGCAACGATCTGCGCAGCTACCAACAACCATAACCTGCAGCTGCACACAAAAATGTGCAGAAGTGTAGTATGAGCACACCACAGCGGTGCCCAGTAAGTATCAAGACTAACCTCGATGAAGTAGTGACGAGGACAAGTCAAGACACCATCGGTCTAATAAGTAAAAAGGAATAGATGTATAAATGACCGAAACAATATTTATCTAGAGAATTCTCAAAGTAATTAACGATACGATCGAATAATACGGAAGAAAATTCAATAATTACGATCATCAGACAACATAATAGAAATACGTAAAGAGAATGGAAAGAATGCAATCCAAATGGCGGGAAATTCAACCCAATAAAAACAGTAGCAACTCAACACTGCAGCTCTGTCCGTAGCCCTAATTTAAATATGCAATGCAGCCACTGAGAAAAACAACCAGAATGCGACAGAGACAACATATATTTCCACCACCGCCGGGAAAGTAAACAAGGCCGAATACAAAGTGCGATGAGCAAATCAATACAAAGACTTATGTCCCAAAAATGGTAACAAATCGCTCATAAGAAGTAGCCACTGAGAGGAATGCCAAGCACAAAGAGGGAACAACATAACGAGGGGAAAACAAGAAAAATATAGCAACGATTATATACATTCAAGTTCGCAACCAAGAAACCGAATCATCTCGGCAAGGGAATCAGCTATACCCAATCTCACTTAGACAATTAGCTTTGCCGAATAAACTCATTTTGAACAATGCTCAGTAAATAGGCAGCATATGAAGGAAGACATAGCATAACGATAGGAAAAATAAAGTCTTCATTTAAGTCAATTAAGATCATATAAGAAACAAGGAATGCTAGGCAAGTACTTCTAACTTGAACAGGAGGAGATGAGATTAGGAATCAGGAATTTAGATATAACAAGTTCAATTCATATACTGGGAACATAAGGACCCAAAACTCCCTAACGGGCAATCTATTTGCAAATAAGTTTGATTACACACTCGTCACCTCGCGTACGTGGACTACAATCAACACAGAAGACTCAATCCTAAGGGGTAGTTCCCCCACACAAGGTTAGGCAAGATACTTACCTCGACTGCGCTAATCAACTCAATACCATGCTCTTGCCACGAGTACCCAACTTTGGGTGGCCCAAATCTAGACAATTCGATTGCATATATCATCACAAGGAAACAAAATAATTAATAAGTCCGAAGCTAATATGCGAAATTAGAAAATTTGCCCAAAATATTTCCCAGGCCCATTTCTCGGAATCGGGTAAAATTTATATTTTTCGGACACCCATTCACTCACGAGTCTAAAAATATGAAAATCTCTCAAATCAGAGGTCAAAAACCAAATAAATACTCAATAATTTGGTCTATTAAGTTTATCCCATTTTCTACCCAAAATTTTCGAAATTAAAGGTTGAATTTAATATTGGAAACATGGAAATTGATCTATAATGGATAGAAATCACTTACCCAAATTACCCAGGTGCAAAAGTCTCCAAAAATCGCCTCTCCTGAGCTCCCCAATTCGAAAATGGTGACAATAACATAAACCCTCGGTTCTGCCCCTTTTCTGCCCAGCAATTCCGCACCTGCGCCCCTAGGACCGCACCTGGGGTCCCGCACCTGCAGAACTATCATCGCAGGTGCGAAAAACCATAAAAAGTCTGGGGTCGCACCTGCGGTCAAATGGCCGCACCTGCGGAAAACTTACCACACCTACGAGGATTGGGGGTTTGGGCTAAATTCCGCACGTGCGAGCTCCTCGTCGCACCTGCGTGTCCGCACCTGCGGAAGGTCCATCGCATGTGCGAGACACCAAAACCAGCAATGGTCCAGTTGCCTCCCAAGTGCTATTAACACCCGATGAGCATCCCAAACATACCCGAGGCCCCCCGGGACCCCGTCCAACTACACACACAAGTCATACAACCTAACACAGACTCGCTCGAGGTTTCAAACCTCATAAAACAACACTAACACGATGAATTAAATTAAAAATCTAAGAAAATTCTTCAAACTTCTATAACATTAAGTTTTGCATTTAAGGTCCAAATCACGTCAAATTAAGTCCGTTTATTACCAAATTTCACAGATAACACATATAAATTATATCGAACCTGTACCGGACTTCGGAATCATAATACGAGCCCGATATCACAAGTTTCGCCTCAAATTTCATTTTCAAAAACCTTTATATTTTTCAGAAAATAATTTTCTTTAAAAATTCATTTCTCGGACTTGGGACCTCGGAATTCGATTCTGGGCATATGCCCAAGTCCCATATTTTTCTACGGACCCTCCGGGACCTTCAAATCACGGGTCCAGGTCCGTTTACCAAAAACATTGACTGAAGTCAACTTTATTCAAATTTCCAATATAAAATTTTCATTTTTATCAATTTTTTTCACATAAAGGCTTCCCGGCTACACGCCCGGGTTGCGCATGCAAATCGAGGTGAGATAGAAGGAGGTTTTCACGACCTAGGAATATAGAATTAGATAGAATATACGGGATGACCCCTTTTGGGTTATCACAATCTCACCTTCTTAAACAAACATTCGTCCTCGAACGTGCTAAGATTTACCTTGAACTCATCAAATCACCGATTGCGAATTTTTCCAACACACACCCGCGGGTGATCCCACATCATCCAAACCTACATAAGCCTGATGACACCATCACAACTGCCATATAGCCTTCTCATCATCATCGAATAGCCTCATACCCCAATTCCTCACTTTCTACTCATTTCCAAAAGACCCGATTCTAAATCCATGTCCGGCATTAGCCTCAACCAGCTGCATCAACTCAGTTCTACACCCATAAGGCACGGCCACAAAACATAGCACATCACATAGTCTCAATAGCACTTTTAATCACCATAACTGCTCGAAATCAACTCAACATTGGCAATTAGTCCCACATATGGAAGAAATCTCTATTTCCAAATCCCATAATACCGATAATGATTCAATAAACACGAAGACCTCATCAGAAGACACCCGAATCACCGAGTCACAGCTAACACCACCGGGCACACATCCTGCAAACTGGACTAAAGAAGCACATAACGAAATGGCTGAGTAGGAAAGATAGAAGCATATATAAAGGTACTATCAAACAAGCCCATAGGCATAACTCTCTATCGATACCGACTTACCAAAAACAATATAACAAGAGAGAAGCAAAGCATATGAACAAGTCACAAGGATGCCATCTTGATAAAAATCCCACCGCGGTACTCAGCCCGGTCCAAACATATCAAATCACAAGAAATCACGAGGGTCTCGCCCTCAACTCTATGACACATGTCGAATATATATCATACCAAAATAAATCTCCCAATAATTCATCTCGGCTAACAAAATCATAGCGCTCACTTACTCACATCTCAATGGAGTATTAACTCACAGCTCGAAAACAAAATACTCAGGAGAATCACATAAAGCTTACCACGGAGGACGACATGGACTCACTTCCAGTTTCACCACTAGCAAGGATGAATAAAACAATGATAGACATAGCTACTACTCATAGAATGTCCCAACAGGATCAAGCACAAAATAGAGTGCAATACATGAAACTCACTCATAAATGAGACAACAAATAATGGGAACTCGTCCTGATCAACAGGACTATAGTGAAATACAATGGTACCCCACTTTAGCACATCAAGCCATACCTGGGTGATGATATCTGACACGACGGCCTCTAGCCTACTATATGCAACACATCAACGGGTCGGGTCTCCCCCTCCTAGGCCCCTTTTATCCACCTTAACACCCTGCTATAACTCTCCCACCTTAATCCTGGAACAATTTCTTACCAGTGGCTAACATCTCCACACTGAAAACAATCTCTCTGTTGATGTGGCTGTGGAAGACATACGATACGGATCCTCGGAGACCCATGAGAATCTGAAACGCTCCCATGCGAAGCTGGTAATGCAACTGAACTGGTTGACCCAAGATTCTCTACCGTGCCTGAGTCCCTCAATAAATCTACGGACTTGCCCTCTAACTGGAGCAACCAAGTGAGGTGTATATCTGGCCAACTCACTAAATCTGACGGCTTAATCCAATGGTGACATAGCACCCTGGCGCAACTGCTTAAACTCCGTGCGCTGTACATCACGACGGAACTGAGGTGCGACCTCCCTCAAAACATCTCCGAAAACTGAATCCATGCTGTTAAGGCTAACTCGGCCAGGCTATCCCAACTCATTTGCCGCCACCACTGATCAATCCACTACTCTGGACCTGAGACGGGACAAAAGCAATCTCGCTCGTCTCTACAACACCCAAAGTACGAAGAATATGGTTACACTCCTCCAGAAAACCCTGGGCATCACCTGCCGCCAATCCACTAAAAGATAGAAGGGTGGTACTTCCAGTACCTCTAAATCCCAAGGTGCTCTACGTCCGATGTTGTTGTCCCAACAACGGGCTGAATTGAAACCACATGTCGTACTGCCATGACAACTGGAACTTGACCAATATGATCTCGCTGCTCTGGAGTGTAGACGGTGGGAATCTGAACTCCTCCCCTGATCTGTGAAGCAACTGGTGCACTAGAATCAACCCTGCCTGAGTCGATGTACCAATTGTACTCATAACTGCGCTCCAGTCTTCTGAAGTCCGGGGTAGCAACAGGCACCCCCAGTACCTGTCCCCTAACTAGGACTACTGGTGACTCCTCAACGGCTGCTCTAGTAGGCATCTTAACTGCGACACGTGCTCCTTGTTGGCATCGATCTCTGACCCTTGTGACATTGGCTTCGGGGTAACATCATCCGGAACCGCCGCTCGTGTCCTCACCATCGGTGAGAGAATGGAACAATAATTTCAAACTTTAAGATCAATGAACTCGCACGATAGGAATGAATGAAGTGAAATTTTCCTAATATTTCCGTAACCTCTCGAAGATAAGTACAGATGTCTCTGTACCGATCCGCAACACTTTACCAAACCCGCTTAGGACTCGTGGCACCTATGAACCTAGAGCTCTGATACCAACTTGTCACGATCCAAATTTCCCTCTGTTGGGTATCGTGATGGCACCTAGTCTTAGGGAATAGTTAAGCCTAACATTTCCACTGAACAACAACAATAATGTAGAATTTTTAAAAATTTCGAAATAGAATTCTTGACAAAGTTTACAACTTCCCAAAACCCGGTAAATACAAGTCATAAGCTCTACGAAATCTTTCTATCAAATCTAATACAACTGTCTAGGAATAAGTAAGTACAATTGAATAGAAATAAAATAGGAAGGTGACTCCGAAGCCTGCGAACGCAGCAACAGGTTACCTTGAGTCTCCTCAGCGACGATATGCGTAGCTACCAACAACCATAACCTGAAGTTGCACACAAAAATGTGCAGAAGTGTAGTATGAGCATACCACGGCGATGACTAGTAAGTATCAAGACTAACCTCAGTGAAGTAGTGACGAGGACTAGTCAAGACACCATCGGTCTAATAAGTAAAAAGGCATCGATGTATAAACGACCGAAGCAAAATATTTATCTAACGATTTCTCAAAGTAATTAATGATACAATCGAATAATACGAAAGGAATTTCAATAATTACGATCAATGGACAACATAATAGAAATACGCAAAGAGAATGGAAAGAATGAAATCCAAATGGCAGGAAATTCAACCC
Source organism: Nicotiana paniculata (assembly GCA_005239505.1). Classification (NCBI taxonomy): domain Eukaryota; kingdom Viridiplantae; phylum Streptophyta; class Magnoliopsida; order Solanales; family Solanaceae; genus Nicotiana; species Nicotiana paniculata. Next base: position 23,970 of record ML366081.1, read on the forward strand.
AATAAAAACACTAGCAACTCAACACTGCATCAATTTATTCACGTCAGGCCTTAGCCAATAACTCAATAAAACTGGTCAAACCTTCGAGTGAAAACCTTTAAATCGTGAGTTCATTTTGAAAAATTTAAAGATATAATCATTTCGGAATAGAGAAATTTCTTCTTTGAAAAATACTTTCTCTGAATGTATATTTATATATTTTTATAAGAAATCTTTATAACATAGTCTCTTCAAATACGGGGTGTTCAAGTACACTTTCCCAAATACTGCTCTTTCAAGTATCATCAATATACGTGATGTTCAAAATATATTTTTCTCAAGTACTGTTCTTTCAAATATCATCAAAACACGTTATGTTTAAATATATTTTCCTAAGTACTGCTCTTTCAAGTATCATCTAAACACGTGATGTTCAAAATATATTTTTCCCAAGTACTTCTCTTTTAAAATATCATCATTCTGCAAGACAAATGTTTTTCAAATATCATTTCGAAAAGAAGTCCTTTAGACATAACTTTTCCTAGAGATAATTGCTTTTCAGCTATACTTTTCAATATATATATTTATATCTTTCGATTCAAATCTCCTCAATCATAAACTACCGGAACTCAGTCCGCTGCTCAGAATTTGTCATGCAATGCAGTACAGGGGGAAAGCTCCCGGATCTCTGTCCGTAGTCCCTATTTAAATATGTGATGCAGTACAGAGGGAAAGCTCCCGGATCTCTGTCCGTAGCCCTAATTTAAATATGCAATGCAGCCACTGAGAAAAACAACCAGAATGCGACAGAGACAACATATATTGCCACCACCGCCGGGAAAGTAAACAAGGCCGAATACAAAGTGCGATGAGCAAATCAATACAAAGACTTATATCCCAAAAATGGTAACAAATCGCTCATAAGAAGTAGCCACTGAGAGGAATGCCAAGCACAAAGAGGGAACAACATAACGAGGGGAAAACAAGAAAAATATAGCAACGATTATATACATTCAAGTTCNTTTAGATATAACAAGTTCAATTCATATACGGGGATCATAAGGACTCAAAACTCCCTAACGGACAATCTATCTGCAAATAATTTTGAGTACACACTCGTCACCTCGCGTACGCGGACTACAATCAACAAAGAAGACTCAATCCTAAGGGGTAGTTCCTCCACACAAGGTTAGGCAAGATACTTACCTCGACTGCACTAATCAACTCAATACCATGCTCTTGCCACGAGTACCCAACTCCGAGTGGCCCAAATCTAGACAATTCGATTGCATAAAGTAAATATCCTCACAAGGATACAAAATAATTAATAAGTCCGAAGCTAATACGCAAAATTAGGAAATTCGCCCAAAAAGTTCCTCGGGTCCATGTCTCGGAATCAGGTAAAATTTATACTTTTCGGACACCCATTCACCCACGAGTCTAAACATTTGAAAATATCTCAAATCAGAGGTCAAAAACCCAATCAAAACTCAATAATTTGGTCTATGACGTTTATCCCATTTTCTACCAAAATTTTTCGAAATTAATGGTTGGATTTAAGATTGAAAACATAGAAATTGGTCTATAATGGAAAGAAATCACTTACCCAAATTACCCAGGTGCAAAAGCCTCCAAAAATAACCTATCCCAACCTCCCCAATTTGAAAATGGTGAAAATAACATAAACCTTCAGTTCTGCCCCTTTTCTGCCCAGCAATTCCGCACATGCGCCCCTGGGACCGTACCTGGGGTCCCCCACCTGCGGAACTATCATCGCAGGTGCGAAAACCAACTAAAACGTTTCCCAAGTGCTATTACCCGATGAGCATCCTAAACTAACCCGAGCTCTCCCGGGACCCCGTCCAACCACACACCCAAGTCATATAACCTAACACGGACTCGCTCGAGGTTTCCAACCTCATAAAACAACACTAACACGATGAATTAAAATAAAAATCCATGAAAATTCTTCAAACTTCTATAACATTAAGTTTTGCATTTAAGGTCCGAATCACGTCAAATTAAGTCCGTTTCTTACCAAATTTCACAGATAACACATATAAATCATATCGAACCTGTACCGGGCTGTGGAATCATAATACGGGCCCGATATCATAGGTTTCGCCTGAAATTTCATTTTCAAAAACTTTTATATTTTTCAGAAAACAATTTTCTTTAAATATTCATTTCTCGGACTTAGGACCTCGGAATTCGATTCCGGGAATACGCCCAAGTCCCATATTTTCTACGGACCCTCCGGGACCGTCAAATCATGGGTCCGGGTCCGTTTACCAAAAACGTTGACTGAAGTCAACTTTATTCAAATTTCCAATACAAATTTTTTATTTTTTCACATAAAGGCTTCCCGACTACACGCCCGGGCTGCACACGTAAATCGAGGTGAGATAGAAGGAGTTTTTCACGAACTCGAAACACAGAATTAGATAAAATATACGGGATGACCCCTTTTGGGTCATCACATTCCCGACCAAATAGTTTCGTGACCTTGTACAATTAGCAAATAACAAGTAAGGGGGCTCAAGTAAGAGGGGATTTCAAATATTAAACAAGCAAGTGTTTGGGAAAACAGTTATACAAAACTATTCAAGTTTTTTTTTTAAAAGAGTTACAATATAACATTCAAGGAGAGGTATCCTAGGTTTGAAATAATATAGATCACATCTATGCAATACCCGGTATGACACTCCTCGTAGAGGGGCTACACGTGGTATTAGCGCATCGGTCATCATATCCATATTCTACCATTTCCCGCCCCGTGGAGGTAATTAAAGCGTGTGTTAGTCACGAAATCCATTGCGTGCTATTACCCGTCCCATCCTATCAGTCCTGGAGGAGATTGGGGCTACTATCCTAGAAGGGAGGTACTAGGCTGACCCTCAGGTTTAAAGGTAAAGAGTCTAAAGCGACAAACAAAACATTTAGGACTGCAATGAATGGGAAGCATATACGAGCACATAAGAGGCTCAAATTTTCCTCCACAGGTTATGCATGTAATTAGCATGACTCAAACACATGTAAGGGCAGTATTTAAATTCAGAACCTAATACATGGTATCTAAGCGTGTCTAGAATGCAGTAGAGAAGCAGATTTGTTGCATAATTCAAAGAGGGAATACTAGGCAGTCTTGCCTATTGATTTTAAACCCATTGATGGTTAAGCAGAACATATCAAAAACTATATTTCCAGTTTTAATAAACTTAGCACCTAGACGTATTAGTTTTTAGAACTATTTAGAGGAAGCTGTTTGACATGCAGTTCTAGATGTTCAAATTTCAGTAATATATTACCAAGACGTGCAGGTCTATTTTTATCAGTAACTAAGCTAGAGATTCCCAAGCGGATATAACTACAATCCTAAAGGCATGATATCTAATGCACAGAAAATGCAGAATGATGTACATGCAGAGCCTAAACAGGATATTGTAAATACATAAATACTTTAGTGTTTGAGCATGCTTTCGGATTGTGTAAAAGATGAAAATGACCTATTTATTAGCGTATTTATCCTAAAACGGGGTATCTAAGTGTACATGGCAGTGTATAGCGTAGTGCAAAAATAACAATTATTAACATGTTTTAACACATGATTTTTAAAGTGATAAGAGGATGAATATGTTGGAACAGTGTATATAGGACCTAAAGAGCAGGATTTCTAATGCAAGAGCAACAATTGTTGGGTTAATATTGTTACTTAGCCTAGAAACAGGATTTCTAAGTGATAATCAAGGCCAAATGAGATGCTGAAGCAGTAAACCTAAGAACATGATATCTATGACATGCTTGGAATGCATTGAGCCCTAAGCATGGATACTAATGCACACATAGGAAATATAAACCTAAGGCATTATTTCTACCCCATTGATATAGATAACCTATATAGCTACCCTCCCCTTTTCACTATCCATCCCTAAATATTCATTTACAAACTATTACAGGCCAGGAATCATGAATTACATAACCAAAGAGAAAATAAGAAGTTATTTCTATAGGGAGCCTTCAATTAGGCCCAAATCTTCCAAACCTCACTTCCATATAGTCTTTTAAAACCTTTTCATAGTTCGGGTGTGTCAAAGTTCCCTAAGGACCTCAAGGGCTCCCGGGAAATGCTCAAACCCAGACTAGGTAACCAAGAATGGAACAATGTGCAGTGTAGAATTACCAGCCTTAGTGTGTCAGAGTTTAGAGGGAACTCAAGAGATTCCCAAAGAAGTGCTCACACTGAGGGGGTGTAACCTAAAGGTCTAGGAATGAAGTGAAGTGCAAGAGATGCGTTTGAAAAGGTTTTGACAGGGATAGAGAGGACTTAGTTCAAAAATATTTTATAAACAAGAGAGTTTGTTTAATAACAAAAAATAGTTTTTGAAATGAGAGCAGAGTAATAGGCAATAGTCCAAACACAACACCCAAAAATGGGTTCATACACAGCCACAATACACAGAACCAAGGCAGGTTCAGCAAACACAAACAAGGATAATGGGGTCTCGGAACATAAGGTGCATAGGTAAACAGATAGTTGCAGGAACATTTAAATACAGAATCAACTATGTGCTAAAGGGGGATTAAGGAGCCTAAGAACCAACACAGTTTCCTTGTCGAAGACAAGTTCATACTAAACTAGTTAAGCATACCAAGGAACAGGGTTGTAGTAAGACATGCTATAGATAAGAGGATAACCTTTCATGAAACACGCTGATTCTAAAAAGGAGGGGGGGGGGGAGACATATTCAAAATCATACAGATAGAGAATGTAAGGTAGACATATTAGTGGCAAGTTGAACAGCAAAACCATAAGTAGAAACACACTAGAGACAGGATGAACTGGAGTAAATAAAGTACCATATTGGTTTTGGAATTTTAAATCGAAATCAGGACATACCAGTATGGAAGAGAGAAAAAATAGAGTAGAGAATAAGCAGACAACACAACTAGTCTTGGCTTTCAGCCGACAATTAACACCAGACAATCAATGAGAGAAAATAGAAGGTATGTGTGTGAGAAAGAGAGAGTAGAACAGAATATGTGTTCGTCTCTTTTATCAATGATTGGACAAAGTATATATATAGTTGGAACTAAGTAAAAGAGAATAGGGCAAAGAAATCAGACTGCCCAATAATTATGGGACTCAGAGAATCAATTAACTACTAAGTATCCCTAGAATTAAGGGAATTATTCAAACAGTGAGTGACAAATAAGGAAAGAAGGTAAAACAGTGTTCATGACAAGAAATTAAGTATCCCTTAATTGAAGGTTGAACTCAAACGGCTAGTAGGTAAGCATAATTAAGGAAAGTTACCATGCATAGGACATGTAAGAAAATAATTTCAGACCAAATCAAGCAAGAAATTGAGACTAGGTTCGGAAAAATATCAATTAAGGAAGCAATATCAATCACAGTAAAAAATCAAGGTAAGAAAAACAAGTTAGGGGTTGGAAATCAGAAGAATATCTCATGAGAGATCAGTAAGGCTTTTCCAATCATAGTGAATCTGAGATTCAAACAACTAGTGAATAGAGATTCTTATGTATAGCAGGAATGACCACATTATAAGCAAAGCTATAAGTCAGGCAACAATTGAGTGACAAATAACACAAAATCAAGAACTCGAGCAAGCATAATATTAATTGAAGAGAATCAACATGAAACAACATGGTTATTAAGCAAGAACACAGAAACCCTAGAGTATGAAATTAGGAATCATGTGAGTCAGGGAGGCAAGAAGAACCAAAGACAAACAACATAGGGTAAAAATAAATGAAAGCACATATGCGAACACACAGGCAAACCAGTAGTTTTCAGGGTTTTAGGTCTAAAAAATAGGGTTTCACACAGATACTAGTACGAATCAACAGAGTAGACATGATACACACAAAAGAGATGAAGAGTCATAAACCCTAATAGGAAAAAAGAGTTATATCACCAGAAATTCAAGCCATTCGTGACAATCAAGTACATATACTGACCAAACCACAAGGAAAAGGTTTCAATAATGAAAAATGTGAGGGAAAATCATGAGATAGTGTTAAAAATCGACAAAGAAAACCATTTTGAAAAAGGGTTTCGGAACCCTAGTTAAAAGTGAAGAACCATTTTAAAACAAAAGAACATCTTTAAAGGAAACATCATAATAACTCGTAATATGCATAGATCTATTGTAGATCTAAAGGAATCGGAGGTTTCAAAGAAAACCTCAGAGAAGATAAGAAGAACCTCAAATGTCACTGGCTCAGCCTCAAAGGTCACAGACCTCACTCGAAATCAAGACTTGGAGGCCTGGGGTAAGTTGGAACACCATAGGTGTGAGCAGGCGGGTCCTCGCCCTTCGAGGGCCTTAGGGATGGCATTACCGGCATAAGGAAACCATAGGAGGCAGAGGGTGAGGAGCCCATGGTCTCCAGTGAAGAAGGTCACCGGAGAAGATGAAGGGACTCGTCGGAGCAGGGAGGAGACAAAAGTCTCTACAAGAGACTAGAGATAGAGAGAGAGAGAGTAGAGAGATGAGAGACGGTGAGAAATGAGAGGGGTTTAGGGGGGTATTTTTGTTTAATTATTGAAACTGAAATCTGGGCCGTTGATCTAATTTGATCAACGACTCATATTGATTTGGGGGTTAGGCCGGGTAGGAATTGGTTTGGGCTGGGTAGGAGAATTGGGTTATTATAATCTGGTGGGTTGGGTTGATTTTAGGCTAGAATTCAAATAAATGTGGCCATTGTTAAATACCCTTTAAAATTAGATAAAGTAATTTAATAAAATAGATAGTAATTATATAAAATAAACTTAATGCTACATAAATGAAAAAATTAAGGTAATTAGCTAGCATAAAAATATAAAAAGGCTAATTATCGGATTAAATAGTATAGAGTATCCTCTGATTCTTCTTTCCAATAGTAAATAAATTCAAGGGCCTTTGAGTTTGTTCTTGAATCTATATTTGTTGTCACGAACGATGATCTTGAATTCAACCAACACGAAATTTGATAGGAACTCGTACTCCTTGAATCTTGATTTGTTCTTCGTTCTTGAGCTTGAACTTGATTTCTTGAACTTGAACTTGATTGCTTTAAGATTGAAACTTGTAGAGAAATTTGTGGAGTTTGATCCACGAGCTCTCTCTTGCTTCTTGTTATATCTTGTAGTGTTTTTTCTGGGATTTGAAGACCCCTATTTATGGTTGCGGAAGGGAGGACTTTTTTGTTGTGATAAAAACAAACTTTTTCCGACCAATCAAATTGGAGTGTGACTTGGGCGCATCTGATTCGCCAGAACATGTTACTTGCACACGTGGCACGATTTCATTGGCCCTTCAATTTGATTTGGCATGTCTTGTCATTTTGACACGTGGCACGATCATATTGGCTCCTTTGTTTGACTTGGCGTGCCACGTCATTTGACACGTGGAACCAAACTCGGACTCTAGAAAGATGATATATTGGGCTTAATAAAGTGGGCTCATCACTTGTAGCCCAATTAAATAGGCTAGCCCAATGGATTAAGACTAATTATTTAATTCATATATATATATATGTATATATAATTCCGTTATACTAGCCCATAATATTTATTTGGACCAATACATCTTGAATTTATAATATAATCCAAATTATTTTATGGATTTAATTTTAATAAAATTTATATGCCTACAAATGCCTCCTACTTCAAGACTAGTCGATGTGTATATTTATCTATCTCGATTCTCGAAAGACCAGTCTTGAAGTATAGATGTTTACATCATCTATTTTGCCTTACGTACACTTACGTGGCCTTGAGATGTATTGAGTCTCAAACTTTTATCTTCATTAAATGATATGATTTCAAGTACTTTCCTTATTTATATTTCAAAAGAAAAACTCCTTCACACTTTAGTGTTAAACTCTAAACTATGTCAGGTACTAACGTGGACTTTCACTAGTGACTCACTTTCCTGATTTTCTAATTCAAGCAGACTTCAAAGACTTTAAATTCAAGCCCCTTACCACGTCCCACATTATTTTGTCGTAATCCGACAATTTTCAAATTAGTTAAGACTTCTGCATGTAGCTGAATCCTTCTAGGAGACCAGTTGTACTATCTACCTCCCACATCGGTATTTATTCTTTCCACAACCACCTTTTAACATCTATAAACACCATACATCCTTCATTGTATTAGCATGAGTTTCAGCGTTTGAAAACTGTTTGCAATAAATTTATGTAGAGAAAAATAAAACCGCAATAACAAACAACTACAAAGAAAAAAAGAATTTTATTGATAAACATTGTAGGTTACAACTCTGTTTACCCTTGGTTCTTCCCTCCGATTTACTCTACGTGATTCGAGGGCCTTAGCAGCATATTTCTCGAACATAGGAATTTAAGCAAGACATATTTGACATGTCTTTGATCGCTTAATGAACATTCCAAGAGTTTCATGGAATTTTGGAGATATCATATTTGATCTATTTGTGCATATTCTGAGAGTTTATGGAATTTCTGAGGTCCTCTTTGAAGGACATATGTAGCCTTATTTATAGGCATGGATTAGGGTTTGGGTGGACTAGTCACCCAGTAATCCGAATAGACTCCTAATATTTCAAGAGTTGTCTTGAATTTAGGACTTATCTTGATCTGTTAAAATTTGAGTGTCTACAAATGCCCCTTACTTGAAGGTTTGTCGAGGTGTAGGCTTGCTGATACTTGAAGACGAGACTTGAATTATCCGACCATCACAACATATAATCTTGAAACTTGAAGTTTTTGATTTGCAGGAGGAAGAGATGAATGGCAGATCTAGTCCCACTGGGCGTGCCAATTTGTTCGTAATAAATTTATGCAGAAAAAATAAAACTGCAATCACAAACAACTATAAAGAAAAAAGGGATTTTATTGATAAACATTGTAGGTTACAACTCAGTTTACCCTTGATTCTTCCCTCCGATTTACTCTACATTATTCGAGGGCCTTAGCGGCGTATTTCTCGAACGTAGCACTTTAAGCAAGACATTCCAAGAGTTTCATGGAATTTCGGAGGTGTCATATTTGATCCCTTTGTGCATATTCTGAGAGTTTATGGAATTGCTGAGGTCCTCTTTGAAAGAAGTATGTAGCCTTATTTATAGGCATGAATTAGGGTTTGGGTGGAGTAGAAACCAAGTAACCCGAATAGACTCCTAATATTTAAAGAGTTGTCTCGAATTTAGGACTTATCTTGATCTGTTAAAAGTTCAGTGTCTACACAAACCACTTTGAGTCTACTTCTGACAATTTGGAAGCAGTAACGCGAAGGTAATTTCTTCTTTTCTTATTGTGATTTCTTTCTTTGTATTTTTTTTGTAGGTAAAACAAGAAGGATATGTTCTTGCTTAACGAGATGATCCGCGCATGAAGAAGGGTGTAAAGGGATGGGTACTCATCCTTGCCTAAATATCGGAGAGATTACTCTCATGGCCCAACTATCGGAGAGATTACTCTCAATGTGGCTCGACTACCGGAGAGATTACTCTCAATGTGGCCCGACTACCGGAGAGATTACTCTCAATGTGGCTCGACTATCGGAGAGATTACTCTCGAAATGATCCGACTATCGGAGAGATTACTCTTAATGTGGCTCGACTATTGGAGAGATTACTCTCAAAACGACCTGACTATCAGAGAGAATACTCTAAATGTGGCCCGACTACCAGAGAGATTACTCTCAATGTGGCTCTACCACCGGAGAGATTACTCTCAATTGACCCGACTATCAGAGAGATTACTCTCAATGTGACTCGACTATCGGAGAGATTACTCTCAATGTGGCCCGACTAGCGGAGAGATTACTCTCAATGTGGCCTGACTACCGGAGAGATTACTCTCAGTATGACCTGACTATCGGAGAGGCCAACTTAAGGTGCAAAGGGACTCATATGTCCACCTTAAGATTGGAAAGTTATAGTTCCTTTTAAGGACAAACCCACGAAGAGGCCAACTTAAGGTGCAAAGGGACTCATATGTCCACCTTAAGATTGGAAAGTTATAGTTCCTTTTAAGGACAAACCCACGAAGAGGCCAACTTAAGGTGCAAAGGGACTCATATGTACACCTAAAGATTGGAAAATTATAAAGCTTCAACTTGAAGATGGCATCGAGTTGATGACATCGACTTGAACACTTTGAAAACTTTGAAGATTTGGCGGATTTTGCAGACTTCAACTCGAAGATTTGGAGAGCGTAAACTATTCAACTTTAAGATCGGCGAATTCGAAGGCTGAAACTTGAAGACCGGAGGACTTGTAGAATTCAACTTGGAGACTTGGAGGGCTTAAATATTTCAACTTTAAGACCGGCGAATTTGAAGACTGAAACTTGAATACCGACGGACTTGAAGACTTCAACTTGGAGACTTGGAGGGCTTAAATATTTCAACTTGAAGAGTGGTAAACGTGAAGACTTCAACTTGAAGACCGACGGACTTGAAGATTTCAATTTGGAGACTTCAAATTGAAGACCGACGGACTTGAAGACTTCAACTTGGAGACTTCAAGGGCTTAAATATTTCAGCTTCTCTTTTTCTTTACATTGTCCGACTTTTATTTTAGTCGCATAATTTTCAGCTTTACACGCTTGTAACGAAAGATTCATATCTTGTTGTGGGAGAGTCCAAATAATGAACCGTTTAATTTCTCAAAAATTAGAATTCAATAAATAAAACATATCCAAAACTTAGAATCAAACACCTTCATAATCGACCCAGATAATATTTTGAAACCAACTTTAGATTCTACCACGTAGAAAATTTTAGATCTGCGCAGTCTCATCGAAAAACTCATATCTTGGTATAGAAAAGTCAAAATTATGAACCGTTTAATTTCATGGAAACTAGACTTAAAAATACAATACATATCCAAAATTCAAAATTAAAACACTTTTAGAATTATCCCAGATATTATTTTAAAGCTAACTTTAAATTCTGACACGTTGATAGTTTCAGATTTGTGCAGTTTCACCAAAAAAATTATATCTTGGTGTAGAAAGGTCAAAATTATGAAACGTTTGATTTCATGAAAACTAGACTTCAAGATATAAGACATATACAAAATTTGGAATCAAAAACTTTGAAAATTGTCCCAGATATTATTTTGAATCTAACTTTAAACTTTGACACGTTGATAGTTTTAGATTTGTGTAATTTCACCAAAAATATAATTGTATCCTTGTGTAGAAATTCCGAAATCATGAAATGCTTAATTTTTTGGAAACTTAAATTATAAATCTATAACATATCCAAAATGAAAGATTTAATACCTTAAGGATAGTTTCAGATAACAATTCAAAATTAATATTAAATTTTGACACACTGACAATTTCAGATTTGCGCGACTTCTCCAAAACTTTTCTATCTTGATATGGAAGCCTCGAGATCGCAAACAATTTTTAGTTTCCAAATTAAAATTCAAAATATTCATTCTCACCAAATATCTTGGGTTCAAGTCCCACTGAATTTGAAACATCGTGAAGGTTTCACCAAAAAAATTCGAAGGTTTGCCGAACATGAAGGCATAGCGAATACCCGGACTTCAATGAAAATGCTTGGAAGACTCATAAAATATATTAATCATTTTATTGAAGACACCAATTTACCATAATGGCTTTCCCCCTTTAAATCAAACATGATCCAAAGTTTAACAGAAGAATGGTATCTCAGCTTGATTTTCAAGTGGCGATTGAATAGATTATATTCCATTGTACTTCACTCTGACAATAATTGGGTGATTATGTATCTTTTGAACTTATGAGACTGAACTCAGAATGGAACTCTAAGCTGCCTACGTACCTCGGTGAAGAGCATCAAGTCATACCGTAGTTCAGAATGGATAAATTGTTTTTATGTCCTAACTTTTGCATAGGCGGCCTCTTTCGAGATTTTCAACCTAGTTGAATCTTTTATTTTTTTTATTTTATTATTTTGGGCGATACACAATTTATAATCTTGCGGGGCAAGAGTATTGGAACATGCAATTTAGTCTCATGCATCAAGGAGCATTGCAACTTCAAGGATAATACTCCTTCAAAAACTTGCCATTGATAGGGCCGATTCTCATGCCATCTGCATCAACCAGCTTGTAAGCCCCATTTGAATAAGCTTCTTGCATGACATATGGACCGTCCCATTTTGAAGTGAACTTCCCTATAGGTTTATGGGAAGTAATAATGGGTCTTCTTATGGCAAGGACATGATCTTCTACCTGAAAGGATCTTGGGCGAACTCTTGTATTGAAGGCGCGAGACTATCTAGCTTGATAAAATTCAAGACTCTGTTGAGATTCCAACCTTTTCTCATCAAGAGCCTCCAACTCTTCTAATCAAAGTCGAGTATTTTCTTCATCAGTGGTGACTTCTTGAATAACTAATCATAATGAATGTATTTGACGCTCGAGTGGCAAGATGACTTCGACTCCATAAATGAGTGCATAAGGGGTCGCTTGTCTTGGCGTGCGGTGAGTTGTCCTATATGCCCACAGAGCTTCCTCCATACGGTCATGCCAATCCCGTTTGGATTTGGAGACGGCTGTCTTCAACAAGTTGCACAGAGTCTTGTTAAATGTCTCGGCTAGACCATTGGCGGCAGCATTGTACATAAAAGAGTTATGTTCCTTGAAGCCAAAGAGTTCACAAATCTTGTTCACCAACCTATGGTCGAACAAATTTCCATTATCCGTTATTATGTAACGAGGAATGACAAAGTGATAGATAATGTTTACTCGGATGAAACTTGCAACTTTCCTTCTTTCCTTCCTTAAGAGAAAAAGCTTCAACCCATTTTGAGAAGTAGTCAGTTGCATCCAAGATGTATAGGTGCCCACCAGAAGACTTTTGAAGTTGTCCAACAACATCCAATCCCCAAGCGTCAAACGGCCAGGATGCAACAGTCGGTTGCAACACTTCAGGAGGTTGATGAATAAAATTCGCATGAAATTGACAAGCCTTGCATCTTCGAGCATAATCCAAGAAATCTTTTACCATCGTTGGACAATAATATCCCATCCTTTTTATATGAAAGTGAAGCTTTGGTCCAGACTGGTGTGATCCACATACCCCAGAATGTGCCTATTACAAAGCTTTGAGTGCTTCTTCTTCCCCTAAGAATCACAAGAGTACTCCCTCGAATGACCTTCTGTATAGAGTATCTTTATAGTAAAGGAAGTGAGGTGCACAAAGAAAGATTTCAGTCCTTCTCCTTGGATTTTCTGAAATTTTCCCATAGCATAAGTAGTTGATAGTGGGTTGTCGCCATTCTTCTTTCTCAACTTCAGAAATAACGACAAGATGCTTGAGTTCATTTTCTTCACCTTTAGCCTCATTTGGCAGTGGTACTACCCGTTTTTGGAAGACAATAACTTGCGCTTGATCAGGCAGGGTTAACGATGAAGCTAGGGCAGCTTAAGCATCAGCCTTCTTATTTTTTTTCCTAGGCACATGTTGAATAGTTACATCACCGAGCCACCCCATTAATATTTTAGCATAATCATGATATGGGCGTAGTTCAGCCTTCTTGACCTCGTAACTACCTAAAAGTTGATTGACCACTAACTAGGAGACACGAAAGACTTGCAATTGCAATTGTTTCATATTAACACCCATTTCAAGCCCAAGTATTGATGTTTGATACTCAACAACATTGTTGGAACAGAGTTGTGTCAAGATGAAGGAGTAGGGAAAGACTTCACCTTGAGAAGTGATAAATATTATGCCAGCAGCAGCTCCCCCATGGTGCACAGCACCATCAAGTACATATTCCATGGAGGTTGAACTTTAACGACCATTGCGCCCTCATCAGTTAGTTCGTCAGCTAGCTCCCAGCATCAGGTATCAGATGATCTGCGAAGAAGTCCGCTAGTGCTTGTCCTTTTATAGCCTTTTGAGGGATGTATACGATTTCAAATTTTTGAAATTGGAGTCACCACCTTGCTAGTCGATCACTAAGGACAGGTTTTGACATCATGAACTTGATGAACATGATTTTGAAACAAGACGGACAACATGAGCTTGAAAGTAATGTCTTCAACTTTTGAATTGAGAAGACTAGCACCAAGCACAACTTTTCAATTGGCGAATAATTCAGCTCATTTGGTGTCATCATCCTGCTCAAGTAGTAAAGAGAGTTTTCTTTCCCTCACTATTTTCTTGGGCCAACAGTTCTCTAACAGACCTTTCTTGCACTGTAATGTATAGTATCAATGGCTTTCCAGGTATAGGAGATTCTAAAACTAGAGGCTTCATCAAGTATGTTTTGATACTTTCAAAGGCATTGCTACAAGCTTGATCCCACTTGAAAGGAACACCTTTCTTCATGAGGTGACTAGATTGCTAGCACCTCCCAGCTAGGTTCGAGATGGATCTTCTAAGGTATGCTAGCTGTCCTTGCAGACTTTTCAATTCATGGATATCTTGAGGCTCATGCATTTTCAAAATGACATCCACTTTCCCTTGATCAATTTCGATCCCTCGATGTCGGAAAATAAAACCAAGGAACTTTCCAGAAGTAACTCCAAAGGCACATTTCAATGGATTCATCCTAAGTTGGTATCTCCGGAGCAATTCAAATATCATTCTCAAGTCTTTCAATTGGTCACCCTTCTCTCTTGATTTTACCACCAAGGCATCAACATAGAATTTGACATTCTTGTGGATAAGATCGTCAAAAATATTCTGCATAGCCCTTTCGTTAGTAGCACCAACATTCTTCAAGCCAAACGGCATTACCCTGTAGCAATAAATACCCTTGGGGGTGAGGAATTCAGTAAGCTCTTCATATTTTGGTGCCATGAGAATTTGATTATAGCGTGACGAACCATCCATAAACGACATTGCCTTATACCCAGTATTAGCATCAATCATCAACTCTAGAGTAGGAAGCGGGAATTCATCTTTGGGACACGCATTGTTGAGATCCCTGAACTCGACGCACACTCGAATCTGGCCATTATTCTTCTTTACTAAGAAAATACTTGAAACCCACGTTGGGTATTTAAACTCTCGAATAAATCCAGCTTCAATGAGTTTGTTAACTTCGGTTTCAATTAGGGGAACCAAGTCCGGCCTAAAATGCCTTTGAGCTTTCTTAACAGGATGAGCACCATTCGTGACCGCAAGGTGATGGACTACCACTTTAGGGTCCAAGCCAGGAATTTCTTTTTAACTCCAAGAAAAGGCATCCCTAAACTCCTTGAGTAACTCAATATAAGTGCTTTCTTCATCAACTTCTAGTAATGCACTTAAGTAGTTGGATCTTGGTTCTTCATCAGTGTCAAGGTTAACTTCTTTTAAGGCATCAATCGTTGCCTTCACCCCTTCTTCAATTTCCGACGGAGCATCTTTTGCGTATTCGTCTTCTCGATGGTCCCCATCGTTGAAGGATATGTGATAATATGGTGAAACATCCTCCAATTCTGCATTATCCTCCATTGAAGATGGATCACCATCCTCGCCTTGTACAGTAACATGATACGAAGAACCCACACTTTCTTCATCTTCATCACGTTATTTAGTGTAGACCATAGTGTATGGTTTCACCTTCAGTACCTCATCAAACCAAACAATGACTTTTTTTGTTGCTTCCTTCTAGAAGGAACCAAACTTTGGAAATCTTTAGAGATCTTCTAAATTTTAGGCGAAACGGATGTTCTTGTATTTCGATAATTTCTCTAGAACTTATTCCCCTTCTTTAATGAACCCAATCTATCAAATATGGAAGTTCTCACAGTTGATTTTCCAAGCCTGTCAAAGACAAAGGGCATGTTAGAAGCGGCATATTCATCTTCTACAGTGATATAATTTCTACTCGCCCTTCTTATTGAGATGCGCACTAGTGATGGTTTCTTGTATCCCAAACCTTCATGCGGTTGCCTTATTGCAGCTTCTGGTGGGAGCTTCCCTAACTTTGACGGCTCATTGGGATTGTATCCAGCTTTTGAAAATAACTCGTAAGCATTAGGGTCAAAACCTTCATCTATTCGCTTTGTAGGGAGTGCCACATTCTGCAAACAATTTTGGGCTACAAACCATGCAAGCGGCTTCGAGGACAACTCCACTGCCTCAATTTGTCTTACCGGGAGAGTTAACTTCTTTAGCGTGTTAGTTTGGATATTAGATGATTCGCCCTCGCCTTTATTCCTTTTAGGGACATATTGGAGCGCAGGACTTGCTTTCTTTACATAAGACGCAATATCCCCTCTATGACATTTATTCGTGTTGCGTGTACCTCCTCAGTAACAGCTTTGGCTTTACCAATAGTCACCTCAGCTCTTTTAGTTATGGGCTCTTCATTCTTTCTTTTTATGCCGACATCAACTTTTAGCTCTTTCACAATTGGGTTCTTCAAGTAGAACTTTGCATCGGCGAAGTGTTACTCTGCCTCGGTGAATGGCTCATCATCAGCAACTACCTTCTTCTCGAGTTCACCCTCATAGTATTTTAAATATTGTTGGTAGGTAGATGGAACTACTTTATTCTCATGTATCCAAGGCCTTCCAAGCAAGACATTGTATGAAGTCTTCACATAGATCACATGTAGCAATGCACTTGATTGCATATCTTCAATAGTGATTCCCAGCCTGATCGCGCCTATAGATATTTTCCCCCCTTGGTTGAATCCTTGGATCATCACACAACTTTCTGAGAGTTCGTTCATGGGAATACCAAGTTCTTTCACTGGGCGAACTGGCAAAATGTTCACTAAGGATCCTCCATCAAACAAAATTCGATTTACCCTTTCATCACGCATATAGACAACCAAATACAATGGGTGATTATGAGGAGTCTCACCTAGCAGAAGATCGTCATTTGTGAACGTGACTTTTTCCTCACAAGAATTAAGTTCTTGAGGAGTGGACTCGATAAGATTTTGCGAAGATGGTGCCAACGATATGTCATCACCCTTTTCTTTCCCTTTGTCAATATGGCAACAAGAGGTATTAATACCACCATGGAAAATCTTCATGCAGAACCAACTTGGTAAAAACTCCTCCAAGGTCCGTGGATGTCGTGGATTTTGAGGGTGATGCACCTCCACTTTCACTTTCTTTGCACGCTTAACTGGATTCCATCTCCATGGTCTTTTCACCATTATTTTTCTTGTTGGTTGTTTCATTGATCCTTTTCGTGGGCTCCTTTTGTGGCGCCTACGATGAGTCACCAACGTCCAACCTTCATCATCCTAAGGTTGACCGTCTTCAACTTTTTAGTTCTCCAGTAATTCTTCATCTTTGCTTTCTTTAAAACTACATAATTTGTCAGGACTGAATGAGCCAAATGCGACAGATACTTGGTTTGTGCTTTCTTTCTCATCTTCAAGCACGATCTTCTTTTCACGGGCCAAGTCCATAACTTTGTCATTGAAGACAAAGCACTTATCCAGAGGGTGGCTAACAAGTCGATGATATTTACAGTAATTTGGATCATCAATTTTACCAGCTTCATTTGGTCGCTTCATCTCTGGAAGCTCAATGAGATTTAACTCGACGAGTTCTTCAAAAATAGCTGACCCATCAGAATCCAGAAATGAGTACTCTTTCTCTTGAATTTCTTTTAGAGTCAACTTTCCACTTGGATTTTTTTGAAATTAAGTGGATTTTATACTCCCTTGCTCATCTTAGTAGTGAACTTCACAGGCGATGTGTTGACATTCATAGTTTTTTTATTTTCAGATCTTGGTACAAACTTGCTCCATTTTCTTGCTTCTTGCATGTCGTTCCCTTTGCGAGGTTCATAGATAGGCAGCCTTTCATTTCAAGTGGAGGCCATGCTCAATTCCATGTCACGGGCACGAGTTGCAAGTTCTTCGAATGTGCTAGGCTTGATACCTTGCAAGATGTAGCGCAATACCCAATGCATACCTTGGATGAACATCTCTATGCCAGAAGCTTCACTAAGCGTGTCTTTACAGTTGAGGCTTGAATTCCTCAACCGATTGATGAAATCGAAAACTGGTTCACTCTTCCATTGGCGAGTACTTGTGAGTTCTATCATACTCACAGTACGTCTCGTGCTATAAAGGCTATTGAGGAATTCTTGCTCTAGTTGATCCCAGCTATCAACAGATCCATCCTCGAGGTTCGTGCACCAATCAAAAGCATTTTCTTTTAATGAGCGAAAAAACTACCTGACGAGGTAATCTCCATAAGTCCCAGCATTGTTGCATGTCTCAACGAAGTGCGCCACGTGTTGATTTGGATTTTTTTTCCATCAAACTGTTGAAATTTTGGAGGTTGATAGCCAGCAGGCATCTTCAACATATCGATCCTTGAAATGTACGGCTTTGCGTAGGTAAATGAGGACTTGGAAGTGACTTCATATTTTTTTCTTATAGTCCCTTCAATGAACTCCTTTAGTTGATTGATTGGAATCATCCCTTCTAAAGAGACTGTAATTTCCTTAGCGGATGCAACTTGTCATGGGGGAGGATCAATCTCTTGAACTTCTGGGTGCCAGGATCATAGGTGGATTCTTCTACCATCAAGATTCCCACCCTATCTATTAGCTTGTCGATTCTAGCATCTTTATTTTGCATGCACTTGGTCAAGCCAGCGATTGCTTCCATCAAGTTTGCCAACTGCTGCTCCACAGATGAAGTGTTTGTCAACATGGCTTGCATGATTGTCGTAGACGATGGAGAGTAGCATCGATTTTCACACAGATTGATCCTTGACTGGCTCACTCTATATGGTGTAAGTGGGGAGGATCCATCACTTGAAGTGTCACCATCTTCCTTCACAGTAGAGTGATTGGATCCGAAGAGGTGAAGCAGAGCAAGAGTTTTCTTGATCCTTTCAACAACATCGCTTCGTCCTTCGAGTGGGTTTGTGGAAGATCTTGCTCATTTTGAGGATGAAGATCCGAAAACAGGGGTAGATGCGGACGACACTTAGGGTTCTTGTTGTCCTAACGAGCTTTCTTTGCTCCTCGTAACTGGTCAAAAGCTTCCAAAGGTAACTTTGAGTATGTTCTCCACATCAGCATAGAACCTGGAATTAGAAGCCTTGGTGGAAGTTGAACTGGAGTTGATTTTCTTTGAATCCATTTTGATGTTCTTGAACTTTGGTGATTGAAAAGTTGAGATGAGAGGTATAGATTGTCCCACCGGGCGTGCCAGAATTTTTAGACAATAAATTGCATTGAAAAAATAAAATCAAGACCGAAAAATATTGCAAAAATCGTAGTATTTTATTTCAAATAATATGAGTGTAAAATCTCTATGAATCCTCTGATTCTTCTTTCCAATAGTAAATAAATTCAAGGGCGTTTGAGCTTGATCATAAATCTATATTTGTTGTCACGAACGATGATCTTGAATTCAACTAAAACGAACTTTGATAGGAACTTGTACTCCTTGAATCTTGATTTGTTCTTCGTTCTTGAGCTTGAACTTGATTTCTTGAACTTGAACTTGATTGCTTGAAGCTTGAAACTTGTAGAGAAATTTGCGGCGTTTGATCCAAGAGCTCTCTCTTGTTTCTTGTTATAACTTCTGGGGTCTTTTCTGGGTTATGAAGACCCCTATTTATAGTTGTGGAAGGGAGGAGTTGTGATAAGAACAAACTATTTCCAACCAATCAAATTGGAGTGTGACTTGGCCGCATCTGATTGGCCAGAACATGTCACTTGCACACGTGGCGCGGTTCATTGGCCCTTCAATTTGATTTGGCATGTCTTGTCATTTTGACACGTGGAAAGATCATATTGGCTCCTTTGTTTGACTTGGCGTGCCATGTCATTTGACACGTGGCACCAAACTCGGCTTCTAGGAAGATGATATATTGGGCTTAATGAAGTGGGCTCATCACTTGCAGCCCAATTGAATGGGCTAGCCCAATGGATTACGACTTATTTATTTAATCTCTATATATATATAATTCTATTATATTAGCCCATAATATTTATTTGGACCAATATATCTTGAATTTATAATATAATCCAAAGTATTTTATGGATTTAATTTTAATAAAATTTATATGCCAACAATATTATCTATTAAGATTTTCTTATGAGAGAGTTTTCTTAGTAACACATAATAGTTATTTTTCTAGTTGGCTGACAATAATGTTTCGTTGATGTGTACTTTCTAGGTTAACCGTGTCACGACCCAAAATCCATTAAAGGTCGTGATGGCGCCGGAAAACGCTGTCAGGCAAGCCAAATATAAATACTTAATTTACTTCTCATTTTAATATTTTTGAATCATATTTCCTTCAACTAAATAGTAAAACATGGAATATACAGAGTAAATAATGATATTTTTCACAATTTCAATACAGAACAACCCAAAACCAGCTGTCACAAGTGCATGGGCATCAACTAGGAATATAAATAAAATACACCATATGTCCGGAATACAAATTGGACAGGAGAAATATAGATACTCTGAAGGAGACTCTGCTCACTGCGGGTCGAAATATAGAAATGCAGCTCACCTAAGTCCCCGCATGAGTACACGCCTCTGCCCTCACCAGGCCACTAGACATATGTGTACCTGCACAAAAAATGTGCAACAAATGTAGTATGAGTACGTAAATCAACGTGTACCCAGTAAGTATCAAGCCTAACCCCGGAGGAATAGTGACGAGGGGTCGACATTGACATTCACTAATGGTCAATAACATCAGGGACAATAAAGAGGTAAGTAAATATGAGGCAGAGTAACTAAATGAAATAAATAAGCATAAAAATACGTGGTGCAAATTTCCCTCTTTACAATGAACTCAAGCTCTCCATTAGAAATTTCCTCCTTAACCGGAGCATACATATAGATATAACGGATCTCATCAAATAGCTTTTCATAGCTTAATCAGGAAAAACTCACAGATACACTAGCTTCTTGCCCAATTATTATGGACTATTTCCAAGAGGATATGTTGTAGGAAATGCTGAGGCGTACGGCCCGATCCAACATGATATTTAAATTGTACACAGCCGATGGTCGAACGACATGAACCGTAGATACATCTATTAAACTGACAAGGCGAATGACCCGCTCCCGTGAGAGTGTGGTACATAAATCCTACCGAGGCGAACGGCCCGAATCCATAAGAGTGTGGTAAATAAATCCTATTGAGGCGAACAACCTGATCCCTTAGAAGCCATGACGGGTCCTTGACTCCACTCACGAATAAATGTGTGAGTTGTAATTTCTTTAATAAAAAACTTTTAATGAAACATATATATATCGGAAACATGCCGTGAGAGGAGTAAAATTATTCGGCGACTAATCATGAACTCGTGAAGCCTTTACAATAGCAGGTCTAGTCTCGAGTAGCCATGTAAAACAGAGGAATCTAATAAGTGAGAGACTACTCAAATAATACAGCTATAACATAATGTGAATCTAAGCCTACCTGGACAGTAACATGAACGTAGCTACGTACGGGCTCACATCACCTCGCACGTACGTATCCCCCACAACAAGTAGCACACATCAATATACAACTCCTAGGGGTAATTTCCCCCTCACAGAGTTAGACAGGAGACTTACCTCGCTCCGAAGTTCCATAACCGGCTCCAATGCCGTTCTAACAGCTCAAACCGGTGCCCGCTCCAAAACTAGTCAAGAAATGTGAAACAATAAATATATACTCATAATAAATCAATTTATAACAATCCTCAACTCCGCTCGAAAAGTCAATAAAGTCCATCATCAGGCCCACGTGTCTGGATTCGAAATTTTTTGAAAATAAATATTACCCATAACTCATATGGTCCATATCAAGAAAATCATCCAATTTCATCCATGAATCGACCCTTGAATCAAGGATTTACCATTTCTCAACTTTGGGGCTCAAAATCCCAAATTCTACAATCCAAACACGGATAAAAATAATAACCAACGGAAATAATCAAGGATAAAAATCAAAATAAAGGTAAGATATTTACCCCTTATTGAGACGAGAACAACGCCACAAAAATGACCTCAAACGGAGCTCTAGAACTCAAGATATGCCCAAAATACTAAATTTCTCGGTTTAAGACATTGTCCAGATGATTTTTCTTCATCGCCTTCGCGGGAGGACCATTGTGTTCACGAAGAGCAGTTTTGCCGCATTGACCGGTCAACCCAAATTTCCTTCTTCACGTTCACGGGACCTCCGTTGCGGTCGTGATGAACAAAGTCCGCATCATAAACTAGCAATCTTTCCCGAAACGGAAATGGGCATAATTCTCTCATACGACATCGAAATTTGACGATTCTTGTTGCTATGGCTCCATAATTACGATATGCATCTAATGGTTCAATCCAATCACAAATCAATGGTCGTTTTCTCAATACAGTAACCTTTATGCCTAAAGAAACGTGCTGAAACATCAAATATGAGCGCGACACAACCCAAATACCCCTGAAACACACCCGAGGCCCCCGGGACCCAGTCCATTTACAAAAACCAGTCCCAAAACACAATACGAACTTAATCGAAGCCTCAAACCACGTCAAACAACATCAAAATCATGAATCGCGCCTCAAATCAAACTTATAAATTTTCAAATTTCTATATCTTATGTCAAAACATATCAACTCAATCCGGAACGACTTCAACTTTTGCACACAAGTCCCAAATGACATCACAGACCTATTCTATCTTCCGGAATCAGGGTCCGACCTCGACCTAAAAAATTTCACTCCTGGTCAACTTTTCAAAAACCTTGAAATTTAAACTTTCGCCAAATGACCCCGAAATGACCTACAGACCTCCAAATCCATATTTAGACGCACTCCTAAGACCAGAATCACCATAAGGAGCTATTACCAGGTTCGGAATCCCAAACGGACATCGATAATATTAAAATACACTTCAACCCAAATTTATGAAATTCTTCCAAATGCCAACTTTCCATAATAAGCGCCAAAATGCTCCTGGGTCATCCAAAATCTGATCCGAACATATGCCCAAGTCCAAAATCATGATATGAACCTGTTGGAACTTTCAAATCCCGATTCCGAGGTCGATTACTCAAAAGTAAAAATTCAATCAATTCCTCCAACTTAAAGCTTCCGAAATTAGAATTTTCTTTCCAAATCAACTCCGAACTTCCCGAAATTCAATTAAGATCACATGTACAAGTCATAATACCTGAAGTGAAGCTACTCAAGGCCTCAAACCGCCAAACGACGTGCTAGAGCTCAAAATGACCAGTTGGTTCATTTCATTCTCTCCACTTAAACATACGTTCGTCCTCGAACGTGCTAAGAACTGCTCCATAGTTGTCAGAAATCTCTCTTTAACACCCCGTGCACCTACCCATGCCACCAAAACCCAGTTGAGCACGTTAGCTCGAGCCAGACTGAAGATCTTCCTGCTACCTTAGCTAACAAGCTTTAGAAACAATTTCCAACATCCCAAATTCTCCACAATACCATATTCTAACACACGAACACCGCATCAATCACTAGACGCCGAACCCAACGTGACCATGCTCCTCCGCTGAAATCACACCATGTACCACATAACACATTTGCCCAAGGCGATCTCCCCCGAGCACAACAACAAAAAGTTCAACTGATCTGAAGCCCGTAGTACACCTCATAACATGTATAAGCCCTGTTCCAACTCTCGCAATATAGCCACGACGGAAGATAGGTGTAGAAACTCATAACCACCTACCGAATCACAAATCATGGAGTCTCCCCTCCTTACAAGAACCATCACTTCATTCTGAACTGAACAACGATATTTGCTCTTTAATATACCTTATATAAATCTGATTCCACTGATTTCGGATCCAAAAATCTCGTCTCACCCAATACAATCTCCTCAGGCAATAAGCCTCCTCAGACACTGCCAAAAGTCTCATATGATGCCACAATGTGCCAACAAGCTACAAACTCGGATGTGATACATAAGGAAAAAAAGAACTACTCAACCCACGTAACTAATTACACAACCAAAAAGATGTTATGAACCTTCCTCAGAAAATGAGAAATAAAACACACAAGAATAGACATAGGGAACTGTACTCAACATCACACTACTGCGGCGTGCAACCACATCCACACATGATACGCGTTGCAGCGTGCAACCCGGTCCAAACATCATACTCGTGGCGGCGTGCCACCTAATCTAAACAACATACTCGTGGAGGCATGCCACATGATCCATATATAATAATCTATAAATAAATATTTACCGAGCTAAAATGCTCATATATGTGAAATACCCGAATATTAACCACAAGCACGCGAAGTACATAATACAAATCCTGGGGAGACGGATAGCGCCATATGCTACAAAACTCAAGCACCACTAAGGCGCAATAAATGACTTATATCTTGAAAGCCATCCTGCTCTCACAACGCCACAAAGTACATGGTATTTCAATACGAGTGCGAATAATCAAACCACCTCATAATCCACCTGGCATAATATAGATTACGCAGAATAGATGATGACATAAATAATATCCAGGGACCGAATATTCCTCCGAAAACAACGCTAAGATAAAATGAATACATTCGGCCTGATATAGAGCCCACATTCACATTTAGATCACCCCACAGACCCCAAGCTGATTCTAACCATACCACACTGGGCTAATAACTTTTCAAGGATCCACACTAACCCTTTTTCCCCTGACACATAAGAACATATGTTCAATCCGGAACAAACTTCCACAGTGCACAACCAAATGAATAGAGCGCCTCCCAGGCCTAAGCTCTTACGTTAGCGATAGTACCATAACCTCCATACTTGGTTTAAATCTTCAATAAATTAGGTGACTACATGTCACACTTATACAATCGTCCTGTGGGATATGCTCTCACGACCTTCTGCACGAGGTAACAAAGTTTGCTTATCCATACCACCGGCCCCATACAATACTGTAAAGTGAATCAAGAATCCGCAAATCAGTTCACAAAGCCTCTTACACAGGACACCAGTCTCAGGTGACGCTAAAGACAATACCAGCTTATTCTAAACATCTGATTCTTTCTTGCTCATCCAAGCTCATAACATTCTTGTCTACACTAAACCGCAACCTTGATCCTCAACTTCCAATTCCCATGACGCTCACTACACCTAACATGCCAACGCGCGAGAATACAAGAATTCTATCATAACTCCTGAACCACTAATAGAATAAACAATACATTATATAGAAACCTTTCACCTAACTCATTTCAAGAGAACCATTGCAATACACGACTGAATTCCATAGCCGCAGAAAATACAATACTCAAGTAATGGTCTAAACCAATATAACTCTTCCGGGGATCCATCTACACATAACAAGCCATTATAATCGAATACCTCCAAATAAATCAAATTGCAACGGCCGTCAAGCTTCACATGTACCTCCACAAATCACATGCATAACTTAATATGCTGAAGGAACTGATCATTGCCACCATTATGCCGATTCAACCATTGCTAACCGAACCAACTTATTCTAATTCACTCTGGATTTGCCTTAGAAATAATAATATCTCCATTCAGA
Source organism: Nicotiana paniculata (assembly GCA_005239505.1). Taxonomy (NCBI): domain Eukaryota; kingdom Viridiplantae; phylum Streptophyta; class Magnoliopsida; order Solanales; family Solanaceae; genus Nicotiana; species Nicotiana paniculata. The sequence continues at coordinate 49,404 of ML366081.1, forward strand.
ATATAACGAACCTAATCCGCACTCATCCTGAGTGACCCAATTTCATGAGACCACGTTGCCTCAAAACTGACGAACTAACTCATACCCTCTTTGTGCGCACATTCGCATCTTCAACTGGTACGCCCATTCTGATAATTCCTCTATGAATCCAAATTTATTTTCTCCCATTCCTCCAATGTTACACTGCAGACCGATGATAACATAGAACACTCCAAGCCTCTTTCATAATCTACTGCAAAAGCTCGATACTTAACCGTACCACAGACTCGAAATTCTTAGGCACAACACTTTAATTTTTAACCTACTAGGGCCATTGTTGAGAGTCACCCACTCTGACTTGTTCCCCAATATAATCAAACTCCAAGGCTCTGCTAGCACATGAACACCCTCTCAAAGAACCAACCAGCTGAATTCCTTTCCTTGTACATCACATCCACATGAAGCATAGACTCTGAGTCTTCCCAAAACCTGAACATGAACCGATAAGGACAAATATAGCACACATTCCTCAAATACTTTGCTCAAATTACCACTGATTTTTTCTTCTCTTAGTCATAATAACCCACCAATACACCGATAACTAGAAACCGCACAAGTAGACAACCACACAATCCAATCATAGACGGTGAGGCTCTCCCACTTAGCTTGAGCTACAATTACATAACCCTAGGACCCACCGTGATTCCTTCTTCCCCATTGCATCAGCTAAAAGTCAAACATTGCATTCCAAACTCGAAGTCAGGTTGCATCCAGATAAAATCCGTGGACCTAGTCACTGTCTACCATGAATTCCCAAATGGCCCCAAACTTTCCTCAATGCGTGTGGTCGTCCTACCACAAAACCCATATATTACTCTGCCACTCTCCCACTTTGGTTAAACCCTCTTCTTTAAGCAGCTCCTCGACTTCTGCTTTTCATACTTGACCTTCTAGCAATTCAACCACCGCAAAACACCTCCCACATGTCCTTCCTCGTCCTTCGCTGCCTAGGGGTTGCCTCAAATCCGAATCTATCTCTGTGACACTTGAGATAATAAATTTCCACTAACTCCAAGAAGATCATCCTTCTCGATCCATCAACATCAGAAATACCCATTTGATTCTGAAATCCCTACACTCCACTATCTCTGACAACCGCTTCTCTGACACCATTTCACACTACCCTACTCCGAAGGCATATTGATAAAGACCATAACACCGCCGAACCTTAACGTGTTCAACAAGGACGATGAAACCACATCACAATTGAGAATTCCACCACGCTAAAAAATACCAAGTCTCATTACTCCATTATCCCAAACTTGAAAATTCATAGTCCGATTGCCTTTCCTCTGCTGGAAATAAAATGCTGAACCTTTGAATCATGCACTGAGAAAAACCTCATTTCAAGTCATTCACTGCCCCGACACATAAACAATCACCCTACCGTTACACCACCACGGGGCGATAACAATGTCTGAGCATCATAGCAATCTGCGAATAGCCTTGAAACCATTGAAAACACAGCTATTGAGACGGAATGACAGAACATCCTTCCCCAAGAAGAAGATAATGACTTGCTCGAATGAGTACATAGAAACATATTGCCCACGTCTGTAGTAACACTAAAACTCCTCGATTACCAATTGAGATGAGCATTGATCATCGTATAAGAATTAGTACGAAAGATATAAAGTCATAAGCCTCAAAGGAATCAAATCGCACGACGAGGAATCAAGAAAAAGAAGTGCTCCTAACAGTCTTGTAGCCTCTCGAAGATAAGTACAGATGTCTCCATACCGATCCGCAAGAGTACTAGACTTGCTCATTACTCGTGAGACCTTAATGAACCTAACGCTTTGATACCAAGGTGTCACGACCCAAAATCCATTAAAGGCCGTGATGGTGCCGGACATCGCTGTCAGGAAAGTCAAATATAAATACTTAATTTGGTTCTCATTTTAGTATTTTTGAAATCATATTTCCTTCAATTAAATCGTAAAAGACGTAATATACAGAGTAAATAATGATATTTTTCACAATTTCAATACAAAACAACCCATAATCACCCCAAAACCCGGTGTCACAAGTGCATGAGCATCAACCAGAAATATAAAATAAAATACAACATCTGTCCGGAATACAAATGTATAGGAGAAATATAAATACTCTGAAGGAGACTCAGCTGGCTGCGGGTCGAAATATAGAAATGCAGCTCACCTAAGTCCCCGCATGTGTACACGCATCTTCCCTCACCAGGCCACTAGACATATATGTACCTGCACAAAAAATATGTAGCAAGTGTAGTATGAGCATGTAAATCAACGTGCACTTAGTAGGTATCTAGCCTGACCCCGGAGGAGTAGTGACGAGGGGTTGACATCGACACTCACTAATGGTCCAATTCCATCACGTACAATAGAGAGGTAAATAAATATGAGGCAGAGTAACTAAATGAAATAAACAAGCATAATAATACATGGTACAAATTCCCCTCTTTACAATGAACTCGAGCTCTCCATTAGAAATTTCCTCCTTAACCGGAGCATACATATAGATATAACGGATCTCATCAAATAGCTTGTCATAGCTCAATCAGGAAAAACTCACAGATACACTGTCTTCTTGCCTAATTATTATGTACGATTTCCAAGAGGATATGTTATAGGAAATACCGAGGTGTACGTCCCGATCCAACATGATATTTAAATTGTACACTGCCGAGGGTCGAACGACACGAAGCATAGATACATCTATTAAACTGCCGAGGCGAACGACCCTCTCCTATGATAGTGTGGTAATTATATCCTGCCGAGGTGAACGTCCCCATCCCATAAGAGAGTGGTACATAAATCCTGCCGAAGTGAACAACCCGATCCCATTAGAATAAGAAGCCTTGACGGGTCCTTGACTTCACTCACGAATAAATGTGTGAGTTTTAATTTCTTTAATAAAAACCTTTCAATGAAACATACATACATATATATATATACATACATACATACATATATATATATATACATACATACATATATATATATATATACATACATATATATATATACATATATATATATATATATCGAAAACATTCTGTGAGAGGAGTAAAATTATTTGGTGATTAATCATGAACTCGTGAAGTCTTTACAATAGCAGGTCTAGTCTCGAGTAGAAATGTAAAATAGAGGAATTTAATAGGCGAGAGACTGCTCAAATAATACAGCTATAACATGATGTGAACCTAAGCCTACCTGGACAGTAACATAAATGTAGCTACGTACGGGCTCACTTCACCTCGACATAGTCCACAGAACAAGTAGCACACATCAATATACAACTCCTAGGGGTAATTTCCCCCTCACAGAGTTAGACAGGAGACTTACCTCGCTCTGAAGTTCCATAACCGGCTCCAACGCCGCTCTAACACCTCAAACCGGTGCCCATCGCTCCAAACTAGTTAATAAATGTGAAACCAATAAAAATATACTCTAATATTCATAATAAATCAATTTATAACAATCCCCAACTCCGCTCAAAAAGTCAATAAAGTCGACCCTCAGGCCCACGTGCCCGAATTCAAATTTTTTTCAAAACAAATATTACCCATAACTTGCATGGTCCATATCCATAAAATCATCCAATTTCATCCATGAATTGACCCTCAAATCAAGGATTTACCATTTCTCAATTTTGGGGCTCAAAATCCCAAATTCTACAATCCAAAACGGAGAAAAATAATAACCAATGGAAATAATCATGGAAAAGCATCAAAATAAAGGTCATATATTTATCCTCTTGTTGACACGAGAACAACGCCGTGAAAATCACCTCAAACGGAGCTCTAGAACTTAAGATATGTCCAAAATACTAAGTTTCTCGGTTTAAAACACTGTCGAGAAGATTTTTCTTCATCACCTTCACGTTCGCGAAGAGAAATCTTTTTGTGTTGACCGGTCAACCAAAATTTCCTTCTTCGCGTTCGCGATGATCAAAGTCCGTACCAGAAACTAGAAAAATCTTTCCCGACACGGAAATGGACATAACTCTCTCATATGACATCAAAATTTGACGATTTTTGTTGCTATGACTCCGCAATTACGATAAGCATCTAATGTTTCAATCCAATCACAAATTAAAGATCGTTTTCTCAATATAGTTCCCTTTATGCCTATAGAAACGACGTTGAAACATCAAATAAGAGCGCGACACAACCCAAATACCTCTGAAACACACCCGAGGCCCTCGGGATCCCGTCCAAGTACACAAACCAGTCCCAAAACACCATACAAACTTAGTCGAAGCTTCAAACCACATAAAATAGCATCAAAATCATGAACATGCCTCGAATCAAACTTATAAATTTCAAATTTTCCAATTTCTATATCTTGTGTCAAAACTTATCAAATCAATCTGGAACGACTTCAAATATTGCGTACAAGTCCCAAATGACATCACAGACTTATTCCAACTTTCAGAATCTAGATCCGAACCTGATATTAAAAAGTCCACTCCCGGTCAAAATCTTCAAAAACCTTTAAATTTCTAACTTTCGCCAAATGACCCCGAAATGACCTACGGACCTCCAAATCCACATCCGGGCGTGCTTCTAAGGTCAGAATCTTTATACGGAGCTATTCCCAGGATCGAAATCCCAAACAGATATTGATAACATTAAAATACACTTCAATCCAAATATATGAAATTCTTCCAAATGCCAACGTTCCATAATAAGTGCTGAAATACTCCCGGGTCATCCAAAATCTGATCCGGACATACGCCAAGTCAAAAATCATCATACAAAATTGTTGGAACTTTCATGATTCCGAGGTCGTTTACTCATAAATAAAACCTTAGTCAATTCCTCCAACTTAAAGCTTCCGAAATTAGTATTTTCTTTCCAAATCAACTCCGCACTTCCCGAAATTCAATTACGATCACATGTACAAGTCATAATACCTTAAGTGAAGTTACTCAAGGCCTCAAACCACCGAGCGACGCGCTAAATCTCAAAACGACCGATTGGGTCGTTATAAACTGAATTTAGTAATTAAACATAAAAATCAATATAATACCTAAATAATAATAATAATCACTTCACATTCGAAAAAGATATAACAATTTAATAGATCTTAACATATGATATGAATATGGAAGAACAAAGAGATTGACGCATTTCAGTAACACTTGATGAGAAAGTGATCATACAACTCATTGTTTAAGGTTAATAAATATGGAGCACTTCGTATACTATTAATTATTATATCCCCAAGAGAATCCCAAATATTTATAGACATATTTAAAAAAAAATTATATATAAAATCTTAAAAATATGTATAAAATTATATATTTATATATCGGTTTGGTTTGAATTTTTTTACTCAATACCAAACCAAACCTAGTCGGATATTTTTAATCGATTTGGCACGATTTTCCTGTTCAGATTGTACCAAGGATAACTTCTAGGATCTTTCAAATTTAGTACATAACATCAATTATCTAGTTTTTTTTTTAATTGAAAATACATTTATGATACTTGATACTGGAATTATAGGGGCTTTTCTAGCTTGGGTAGCAAATCAATGCCACAACTTTTTTGCTGATATAATTTGGAGACGAGAATTTGCTTCTTTTTAGACTTTGAAGTGGTGATTTTTATTGCAAGTTGCCCTCTCCAATTGTGTTTGTTCATAGTCTTAGTAGGCGTTTGGATATAAGAATTGTAAAATTCCGGAAAAAAAAATAATTTCAAATGAAAATGATATTTGAACATTAGAGTTGTATTTGGCCATGAATATAATTTTGGATTGTTTTGAATTTTTGTGAGTGATCTGAAGTGAAAATTTTGAAAAATAGCTTTTTGAAGCGAAATTCATAGAAAATTGAAAATATTATTTCCAAACATGATTTGAAAAAAAAAAGTTAAAATGTTTTGGAAAAAGTGAAATTCTTTTTATGGCCAAACGGGCCCTTAGTGTCCTTGATTTTGCGTTTTTATAACTTTGTTTGAGATGCTGAACATGTTTTTCTCGCGTTTATTTCAAGGGGTCTAGTAAGGCTTAAAGACATATGGTGGCTTCTTTATAGTTACTTTTACTTCTTGCGTATAGTCGCTGTCCTCCTGAATTTACAACATGAACATGAACCAGGAACTTTCACGATCTTTGTTATGGTAGCTGGCTTTATAATTCATTTTATTGCGCACTATTATGTTGTTTATTGGTATCGCGACATGCCTTTCCAGTTAATTGGTTCCAACTTAAAATTTATGATCGAGGTCATTCGTGTGATAACTGCATCAAACCTGCATCAACTTTTGGAGTTCAATTATGAATACCTCGCTCTATTAGTAGGTTGCACCACATATTTCTATGTGTTTGTAACGACCCAACGATCGTTTTGAGCATTTGCACTTTGCTCAGTAGTTTACGGGTATGAGTAGATTCGTATGATGTATTATGACTTACGTGAATCGTCGGTTTTGGTTTTCAGGTTATTCGGAATCAGTTTGGAAGAATGAGTTCATTGTTGAAGCTTTAAGTTGAAAGAGTTGACCAAGTTTGACTTTTTGTGGATTTGACCCGGAATAGAGTTTTGATGGTTCTGTTAGGTCCGTATGGTGATTTTGGACTCGGGCGTATGACCGAATTTGCATTTGGATGTTTCTGGAAAGTTTCGGCCCAAGTTGGCAAAATTTGGAAATTTGAAGGTTTGAAAATTTTATAAGTTTGACCGGAAGTTGACTTTGAGGATATCGGAATTAGATTTTGGTTCCGGTAATTGGAATAGCTTCGCCATGTCATTTGGGACTTGTGTGAAAAATATGGGTTCATTCTAGGATGATTTGATATGTTTCGGCGCAAGTTTTGGAAGTTGAAAGTTCAAAATTTCATAGATTTCAATTTGAGGTATGATTCATCATTTCGATGTAGTTATGTAGGTTTTGAGGCCTCTAGTAGGTCTGTGTTATGTTATAGGACATGTCGATATATTTGGACGAGTTTTCGAGTGGCTCGGGTGAGTTTCAGACGAGGTTCAAATCATTTTTCATTCATGTTGCATTATTGATGGTTGTTGGTTCTGGTGTTTCCGCATCTGCGGAAGTATTGGTGCAGATGCGGACAATTGGTCCCAGAAGTGAGAAAGGGAGCTGGGCATGAGGATCGTAGGTGCAAGTGCTTGGACGCACCTGCGCAACCGCAGATGCGGTTCATGAGCGGAGAAGCGCGATCACAGAAGCAGCTTAGGACCGCAGGTCCGAGGTTGCTGAGCATGGATATTCATAGAAGCGAAAGATTTACCGTAGTACCAGTGGTCGGTGATGCGACGAAATGTCCGCAGAAGCAGAAGTGCTGGACAGGATGTAAAATATAAGGGTTCGCGATTTTGGCTTCATTTTTACATTTTCAAGCGTTGATTGAGGCGATTTTTGGAGAAATTTTCATCATGAGTATTGGGGTAAGTGTTCGACACTCGGTTTTGATCTTATTCCATGAATCTATCTTCATTTTGGCAAGTGGGTTGGGATTTAAAGTAGAAAATTAGGGGTTTTGGTCTAAAGTTTTATAATATAAATTTTTGAGTTTTGAACATAGATTTGGAGACGGAATTGAGTGAAATTAGTATGGTTGGACTCGTAATCGAATGGGTTGTCAATTTTTGTGAGTTTTGTCGTGTTACGAGGTGCGGGTCCGGGTTGGGATTTTTGGTTGATTTCGGGTTTTTGATTCAAGATTGATCTTTTCTTATCGAGATTGGTTCCCTTAGCATTGTTTGATGTATTTGAGTTATTTTTGGTTAGTTTCGAGTCGTTCGGAGGTCAGAACGCACGTGATGGCATCTTTGGAGCATCACTTGGCTTGCTTGACATTTTGGCTTGTTCGAGGTAAGTAACTCTTCTAAACATAGTGTTGAGGGTATGGAACCCCGCAATACGTGTTATGTGATTGGTATTGAGGTGACACACATACTAGGTGACAGCGTGTGGGCGTGCACCATGTGAATTGGGACACTGTTGTTTCCATAGCACTATATAATAGCCATAATTTTTTGATAATTGTGTTTTCACCATGTGATAGAGTAATTAAGCTGTCAATCATGCTAAATATCATGTTTAGGGTTTAAGATGATGTTCTTAGGACCCACAATGGTCACTTCTTGCTGTCATCTCACCGATTTCATTGATAGTTTGTACTCAGTCATATTCATGCATTCATATCATATCTCAGTCTCAGTTGTTGTTATTGATACATAATTTCATTGTTGTCGGGCTAGTTTCATGACATTGTGAGCGCGTGAGCGAGACTGGAGAGAGAATGATGACTAAGTGAGGCCGACGGCCTGAGTGAGGTGACATTTTGGGTTGAGGCTGCACGTTGCAACAATATATTGGTTATAATTTATGGGGCGAGCTGCACGTCGCATCGATATAGTGATCATATTTTATGGTATCGGGTTGCACGTCGCAACAATATAGCGCTTGGGCTAAAGGAGCCCCTCCGGAGTCTGTACACCCCCATTGAGCGCAGTCGACTATATATATGTGGATCGTGCTGCACGCCGCAACAGTTATTATACAACGTTGTGTGAGTGAGAGTGCTGAGCATTAAGCATAGTGAGAGAGGATACGAGACAGTGAGATTGAGTACTCTGAGAGTGTGAGTACATGATTCATCTCTGAGGTACATGGCATTTTCATGCACACATGACATGCAAGCATATAGATGCATTTTTCCTCGTGCTATACAGTATCACGTCATTCATGACTTATTATACACATTGATATGTGGGCATAGAGAGCTATTTTATACTTGTTAGCTGGAAAGAAAATGAAACATTTTTATTTATTGTGGAAAGGATATTTGAAAATTTTCAGTTTTCGAACTTACTCGTATTTTGGTATTTTCGGTTAGAGATTTGGTTTTTTCACTAAGATACTTGAAAAGCATGTCTATTTTCTGAAACTGTGAACGAACTAAGCATTTTCTTCTGAAATACCTCTTATATACTTGTCTTATGTTGTTATGAACTGTTGTGAGATCTTGGGCATTGAACCCGACCTTGTATTAGCTCGTCACTGCTTTCAACCTAAGGTTAGGTTTGTTACTTACTGAGTATATGGGGTCGGTTTAATCATACTACATTTCTTCACCTTGCGTGCAGATGTTGGCTGTTGATGGTGCTGCGTTCAATGGTAGCTGGATTGAAGATGTACCTGCAGTCTGGTTGATGTTTCCCCTTGTTCTAGGTAACTTTAGATCTATAAAACTATGTTTATGTACTTTTCAAATAGACTATGTATCTATTTCATTTCAGTTTTGTAAACTCTATTCTTAGAAGCTCATGATTTGTACCACCAGTCCTTGGGAATTGTATAAAAGTCAGATAATTTCTTTACTTTAATGTCTTGTTAATATCATTGAAAATTGGATAGTTACTACTTGGCTTACCTAGCGGGTGTGGTTAGGTTCCATAACAACTAGTGAATTCGGGGTCGTGACAAGTTGGTATCAGAGGTCTAAGTTCATAGGTTCTACAAGTCATGAGCAACTGTCTAGTAGAGTCTTGCGGATCGGTATGATGATGTCCATACCTATATTTGATAGGCTACAGGACATTTATGATATACTTCCCATCTTTCTTTCCTTATTGTGCGGCATTGATTAAGCTTGTAACGTAACTCTTTGAATTTCCTTCCACGCATTCGTATGCGCACATGAGCGCTCGGTATTAGCGGAAGACTTGAGGCCGGGTTTTGGCTGTAGCTTGAGCATGGAGATTTTGATTGTATGAGCACGTGCTTTTGGGACTTATATGTCCATTGGTGTCCCTATTAGTGGAACTTGTGATTGGATGATTATGTGGTGAGTATGATGAGACTGTGAGATGTGCTCAGATTGTTTGAATGTGGCGGGAAGAGTTTAATTAAGACGTACCAAGGACTATTGGGTGTTTGATTTTTGCCTTGATTTGGCGTATGGCCTCGAGTTATGGGTGTGTTGAAGTACCTCTGATGTAGTTTAGTTGTGGAGTGAAGTAGACTTTCATATCTTGGTGTGAGTTCGGAATCAAGAAGATTATGTAATTGCGAAGTAGTTGTGACTGTGGAAGGGTATAGAAAGATGTCAGTTGAGCCTAAGCAGGTGGGGTATATCCTACGGGGTGTCCTGAGGTCGTGTGATCCCCATGTTGTTTTGTAGCAAGTTCTCTTTTACCAGTTAATTATATGTGTTGCAATTTGAGTTCGGGTCGCTTATGAGAGTGGGCTTGACTGCTACAAGGATGAAAATGCGAGATTTGCAAATGATTTATATGAGCTTATGAAGGAGTTAGTTGAATCTCACTACGGTATTGTGGCAGTAATAGAGTGGGAATTGTGAGTTATTGTGTGTTTTGATCTATGGCTTTGAGCCGGGGGGTTGATATTGATATATTAATTACACGATTATGTGTTGTATCAGTTCAAGGTATACTGGTGAATCAGTTATGACTTGCAGACGCGGATTTTGAGAATGACTCGTGTAATGGAAAATTACTGGATACACGTTGTATTATACTCTATGGTTATATGGGCATCATGGAATGATTGAGTGGTTAGTAGTAAAGTATGTAGTTTGCATGGAGTAGGAATTTGCTCGGTTGCTTAGGAGTGTGGGTTACTGCCTTGATTGTTGGTGTGCTAATGGGGCAGAGGTCGTTTAGTCTGTTTGGTTTGTTTAATTGAGATTTTAGAAGAGTGGGTGACTCTCAAGAATGGTTCTAATGTATTCAAGATTTAAATGTAGCGATTGGGAATTTTCAAGATTTGTATAAGGCTAGAAACTAAGGGTTACATTAGACGGTGTCGAGACTTGTGGCATTTTTATATCATTGGGGATTATGCATCTCCGTATCAAGAAGGTGAAGGAAACAGTTTTAGGTTCACATAAGGTCTCTTTAGAGTAGATGTCTCTGTTGTGGTGCTTCGGGGTGCTTAAGAGGGAAGACAGCGGCTTATGGGCCTTCGAGCGTTGTGGTGTTACTAGGGTCTCTTGTGTGGTGAATTTTAGTTAAGGGTCGTGGTGTTCTAACAAGGAGAAGTATCAATTTGAAGGCAATTTGGAAAGGACTTGGAGAAATAGGACAGCTTGGTAGTAGGTTGGATCGGCACAGTAACAAATATACTCGGTCCTTTGGGTGCTTACAATGTGGCTAATCTTTACAGGTGGTTCGTGGAAATGCTCTTGGGTTTTGGCGACCTGCGTGGCTGGGTTGAGTTAGAGAGATTCAGTTCTGATGGTTTGGTTATGTGCAAATTGGTTTCGAAGAGTTCTCAATGGTTGTTACCACAATTCAAGGAGTATATTTCCTACTGGCGAAAGGAGCATGTAGTGTATAGTGAATTTCTCTTAGATGAAACCAAATGGAAGATCCTAGGTTAATTGAGTATGTATTTGTTTGTGAGTCGGAGTGGACTATGAAGTTCTCGTATTTTTCATATGATGGCATGGTACATGGGATGTGTTGTCTGGGATTGAGATTTGCGTGAGCGAGATCACAATTCAGTTTTAAAGGGAAGGTAATGAAATTCGTAGGCAGCATGGACAATTTCAGACGATGAGGTAATGATATTGCTATTTGATATGAGTTTTGAGAGTATACATTTCAAAAAGGGCAATATGTTTGATTTATGGATACTTCACTGGTATTGCGGCACTCTCCTGGTCGATCGACTGCTGACATTAAAACTTTTTCTATATGGGACGTAAGAATTTTTGAAGTACTCCTCATGGGGGATCATGTATGAGAGATGTGTTAGACATTCTAGTAGTGGAGTTGGGATCATATATGGTGACTCGTGTGTTTTATGGATTTTGAGACTGGGAGGTCTCATGGGAGGATTGTTCCATGGTTGTGGACGGTGAGGTCATGGTCGAAGCTAGCCAGATGATGGTATGTGTGTTCAATCATTGTGGGTTTTTGGAGGTTTCTATTTATCTATTTATGGGCGCCCGGAGTTGATTTGAGGGTACATTGGTAGTCTTAATTAGGATGTGTAATCTACACCAAGTTGGAATGCTTAGCTCCATAATGCTATTTTGAGGGATATGTTATTCGGTTGTTGCTAAGCTTATTCGTGTTCTGAAATTCCTATGAGATACTCTGCTATGCTATGAGGGGTTGTGATTCGTCAGTTTTCGGCACACATGGTGCGGTTCTATGGTGGTCTTGTAGCGGAATTTGAGTAATTGAGTAATTGGGTATTGCATGATTGAGGGCGTATTGGTTATGTCTTTTCAGGGTTTGTGTGTCATTGTGCTATCTGATTCTTCGTGGTTATGGTAATGCACTTTTGGTACTTGATTTCGATTTCACGTGGTTATTGGTTTTCAGCAGGGTGGCTCGAGGTATATTATATGGATCAACGTTTGGATGGAAACACGCATTGCAGTGGGGTTATGTTGAGGTATGATCCCTTGTGTCAGATTCGTGTGTTTTAGTCCTACGATGTGTGATAGGTTCTTAGAATTGCGTTGTGGTGGTACTCGTTGAGCTTGTGGGGCGGTTATTTTGATTGAGTCATTTTTGTGATTGAATACATTTAGGTTGTTGCTTATTGGTGCATGGATTGTGGCTCTGAGTAGTGTGGGTGTTGCGTGTCAGTAGAGTAATTGGTATTTGATAAGATGGAGTCGTCAGATCTAGGATGGGTGCGATCGGATTTAATTGCGGTATATTTGGAAGGATAATATCGGAAGTCGGCTTAGGGATTTGTCTATAGTTCTTGTTCAAGGAGAGGGAGCTCCACGACTTGTTGATTTGAGGAATGATTATGAGTTTCTACATGTTCTTTCATTATCGTCAGTGTACAAAGGTTTTAGAATGAGGTTTTGTTAGGTATGAGGTTTATTACCGGAAGTTGACTCTGAGGAAATCGGTTTCGGATTGTGGTCTAGGAATTGGAATAGCTTTACCATGTCATTTGGGACTTGTGTGAAAAATTTGGGTTCATTCCGGGATGATTTGATATGTTTCAGCGTGAGTTTTCGAAATTGAAAGTTCAAAGTTCATAGATTTCGATTTGAGGTGTTATTCGTCGCTTCAATGTTGTTATTTGGGTTCTGAGGCCTCGAGTAAGTCCGTGTTATGCTATGGGACTTGTCGATATATTTGGACGGGTTTTCGAGTGGTTCCGGTGAGTTTAGAATGAGGTTCGGATCATTTTTCATTCATGTTGCATTGTTGAAGGCTGCTGGTTTTGGTGTTTTTGCATCTGCGAAAGTGGGCACAAATGCATATCCGCATATGCGGACAGTTGGTTGAAGAAGAGAGAAAGGGAGCTAGGCATGAGCATCGCAGGTACGAGTGCTTGGACGCACTTACGTAACTGCAGATGTGGTTCATGAGCGCAGAAGCGCGATCGCAAAAGCGGCTTAAGACCACAGGTGCGGTGGTTGCTGAGCATGGCTATTTTCGTAGAAGCACAAGATTTACCGCAGAAGCGGTGGTCGCAGATGCGAAGAAATGTCCGCAGATGCGAAGTGCTAGACAGGATTTTAAATACAAGGGTTCGCGATTTCGGCTTCATTTTTCATATCCAAGCGCGGGTTGAGGCTAGTTTTGTAGCAATTTTCATCACGAGTATTGGGGTAAGTGTTATACACTTGCTTTTGATCTTATTCCATGAATCTATCTTCATTTTTGGCAATTGGATTGGGGATTTAAAGAGGAAAATTAGGGGGTTTTGGCCTAAAGTTTCATAATATGAATTTTTGAGTTTTGAACATCGATTTGGAGTCGGAATTGAGTGAAATTAGTATGGTTGGACTCGTAATCCAATGGGTTATCGGTTTTTGTGAGTTTTGTCAGTTTTCGAGGTGTGGGCTCGGGTTGGGCCTTTTGACCGATTTTGGAATTTTTATTCAAGATTGATCTTTTCTGATCGGGATTAGTTCCCTTAGCCTTGTTTGATGTATTTGAGTTATTTTTGGTTAGTTTCGAGCCGTTCGGAGGTAGCAACGCCTGTGATGGAATCTTTGGAGCATCGGTTGGCTTGCTCGACATAGGTCTTGGCTTGTTCGAGGTAAGTAACTCTTCTAAACTTAGTGTTGAGGGTATGAAACCCCGCAATACGTGTTATGTGATTGGTATTGAGGTGACACACATGCTAGGTGACAGGCATGTGGGTTTGCACCATGTGAATTGGGACACTGTTGTTTCCATGGCACTGTATAATGTCCCTAGTTTGTTGATAATTGTGTTTTCACCATGCGATAGAGTAACGAAACTGTCAATCATGCTAAATATCATGTTTAGGGTTCATGATGATGTTCTTAGGACCCACAATGGTCACTTCTTGCTGTCATCTCACCGGTTTCATTGATAGTTTGTACTCAGTCACATTAATGCATTCATATCATATCTCAGTCTCAGTTGTTGTTATTGATACATAATTTCATTGTTGTCGGGCTAGTTTCATGACATTGTGAGCATGTGAGCGAGACTGGAGAGAGAGTGATGATTGAGTGAGGCCAAGCGCTTGAGTGAGAATGACATTTTGGGTTGGGGCTGCAAGCCACAACATATTATATTATACCTTATGGATCGGGATGCACGCTACAACATATTATATTATGCCTTAAGGGTCGGGCTGCACGCTACAACAATATATTGATTATATTTTATGGGTCGGCCAGCACGCCGCATCGATATACTGATTATATTTTATGGGATCGGGTTGCATGTCACACCAATATAGCGCTTGGGCTAAAGGATCCCCTCCGTAGTTTGTACACCTCCAGTGAGCGCAGTTGACTATATATATGTGGATAGGGTTGCGTGCCGCAACAATTATTATACAACGCTGAGTGATTGAGTGTGCTGAGCATTGAGCATAGTGAGAGAGGATGTGAGACAGTGAGATTTAATACTCTGAGAGTGTGAGTACATGATTCATCTCTGAGGTACATGGTATTTGCATGCACACATGACATACATGCATAAAGATGCATTTTTCCTCGTGCTATACAGTATCACGTCATTCATGACTTATTATACACATTGATATGTTGGCATAGAGAGCTATTTTATACTTGTTAGCTGGAAATAAAATGAATTTTTTTTTATTTATTGTGGAAAGGATATTTGGAAAATTTTAGTTTTCAAACTTACTCGTATATTGGCATTTTTAGTAAGAGATTTGGTTTTTTCACTGAGATACTTGAAAAGCATGACTATTTTCTGAAACTGAGAACGGACTGAGCATTTTCTTTTGAAATAGCTCTTATATACTTGTGTTATGTTGTTATGAGTTGTTGTGAGATCTTGGCATTGAACCCGACCTTGTATTAGCTCGTCAATTATTTCAACCTAAGGTTAAGTTTGTTACTTACTGAGTACATGAAGTCGGTTGTACTCATACTACACTTCTGCACCTTGCGTGCAGATGTTGACTGTCGATGTTGCTGCGTTTGATGGTAGATGGATTGAAGATGTACATGCGTTCCGGTTGAAGCTGCCTCTTGTTCGTGGTAGCTTCAGATCTATAAAACTCTGTTTATGTTCTTTTCAAACAGACTATGTATCTATTCATTTCAGTTTTGTAAACTCTTTTCTTAGAAGCTCATGATTTGTACTACCAGTCCTTGGGAATTGTATAAAATTCAGATAATTTCTTTCCTTTATTGTCTTGATAATATCATTGGAATATGATAGTTACTAGTTGGCTTACCTAGCGCGTTGGGTTAGGTGCCATCATGACTAACAAATCTAGGGTCGTGATAGTGTTTTCCCACTCATTCAAGTTGCATATGATATTGTGGAGAAAGACTTATTGCTGGGATTAGTTATGCAGATTCTTGTTTACATGTTGAATGTAGAACTGTTAGTTAGGGATTTGGGTTTGAGCTTTAGCATTGGTTTATGCTTGTATATATACATGACATATTGTGATCCTGAAGTACCTGAACATCCTAAAAAGGAGTTGGAGCAACTACATGTCTAATTTGAAGGTGTTTGTAGAGGACTTTTGTGTATTATTGTATTTTAATTTATAATAAGTTAAGAGTTATTTTCTCTTGCTTTTTATGTGGTGTGTGTTTGATCCAAAATATTTGTTTTAGCTTATCTTGTGTCTTTAGAATAATGGTAAATCTTTCTCCGTTAGAACTATAGTCACGAGTTGAGCCGTTGAATCAGCCATTTATGCTTGCATTAGGGTAACTGTCTACATTAGGGGTGGATTTAGGGGTGTGAACCCCTTCGCCGAAGAATTACACTGTATATATAAGACATAATCTTGTGATATAAAGCCTCACGTTACGTGATAAGACTAGCTATTTTAGGGATCACTAAAAAAGGTTCACTGTTGGATTGTCTAGCAATGGTGTTGGACGCCATCATGGCCTGATATGAACTTGGGTCGTGAAAACATGGTATCAGAGCACTAGGTTCACTTAGGTCTCCCAAGTTATTGGGCAGGCCAAATAGAGTCTTGCGGATCCGTGCAGAAACGTCTGTACTTATCTTCGGGAGGCTATAAGGTGTTAGGAAACTATTCTTTATTCATATCCTGTCATTCAGTTGATGGTGTACTAAGATTCTTCCTCTTATTATCTCACAGATGGTGAGAACTTGCGTAGCAAACATTCCAGACCAAGGAAGGGATGCTCCCCTTGTTGCTAGAGTCCGAGGCAAAGGCTGGCGGAGGGCATCGACCTGAGGTAGGGGGCGAGGAAATCCTAGAGTTGCCCAGTTGCACCGCCAGTGGATCCAGTGGAGGATCCACTAATCGATGAACAAGGTGAGGTGCCCGCAGCAGAGCAAGCTCTGGTTGATTTCATGACAGCACGTAGGTGGTGGAAGGCTTATATTCTTGGCAGACCAACAGGTTCTCCTCCCATGACTTGGGACCAGTTCACACGCATATTCTTAGACAGGTATCTTCCACCCTCTTAGAGGGAAAAGTTACGATTACAGTTTGAGCAGCTCCAGTAGGGTCAGATTTTCGTGACCGATTATGAGGTGAGATTCTCTAAGTTGTTTCGTCATGAGCTTATGATACTTCCTACTGAGGCAGAGCGAGTGCAGAAGTTTGTTGCCAGGTTGCAATTTGGTATTCAGGCTAGTATAGCCCGGGATATTGAGATGGGGACTCCCTATAAATTAGTAGTAGACATTGCTCGCATGATTGAGGATTACCGTCAGAAGGGTAGAGAGCCGATACAGCGGGACAAGAGGTCCCATTTTCTGGAGAGTTCAGAGGTGCCCTAGCTGGGGGAAGAGGTCATTTAGGGAGGGGTCAGCCCAGTAGATCCCCATATTCAGCACCACCTCTTCAGGGTATGCTAGCACGGCCCTATTTCAGTGCTATGTCGGAGAGTTCTTACCACCCGCCAGCTATCAAGGGGTCTTCCAGTGGATACTCCAGTCATCAGAGCTCTTCTACTGCCTATTTTAGTGTTATTCTAGAATCTTCATACCTCCTACCAGCCATTCAGGGTTCTTCCAGTGGGTAATCAAGCTACCAGGGTTAGACCTCAGGCTGCAGATCACTGCATCGAGAGGTTGTTTTGAGTGCAGGGATCTTAGTCATGTGCAGAGATTTTTCCTCAAGCTTTGGGGAAAGGTAGTGCGGCAGGGCCAACCGCCAATGATTACAGCACCAGTTGTCCCGCCAGCTGTGCGGCCGCCCATAGGCAGAGGGTAGGTGGGTAGGGGTCGTCCTAGAGGTGAAGGCTAGTTAGGGAAAGGCCAGCTAGGTGGCGCTCCAGCCAGATTTTATGCTTTTCTGGCCAGACCATATGCAGTGGCCTCAGATGTCGTGATCACATGTATTATTTTTGTCTGCGATAGGAATGCTTCAGCACTATTTGATCCAGGGTCTACCTATTCGTATGTGTCATCCCTGTTTGCTCATTTTCTGGATATTCCTCGTGAGTCCTTTTGTACTCGTGTTTATGTGTCCACTCATGTGGGTAATTATGTAGCGTATATCGGATCTATTAGTACTTTGTGGTAACATTTTGTGCTTACGAGACTAGAGCGGATCTTCTGTAGCTTAATATGACCGACTTTGAGGTCATACTGGGCATGGACTGGCTATCTCCATACCACGCCATCCTTGATTACCATGCCAAGACTGTTACCTTATCGATTCTATAGTTGCCTAGATTGGAGTGGAAGGGTTCTTCTATTAGTAAAACTAGTCAGGTTATCTCTTTTATGAAGGATCGACACATGGTCGAGAAGGGTTTCTTGGCTTATCTAGCCTATGTCTGAGATACTACTGCAGATTCTCCTATGATTGATTCAGTACCAGTAGTTCGGGAGTTCTCCGATGTGTTTCCTTCTAATCTTCCAGGCATTCCACCAGATCGTGATATCAACTTTTGTATTGACTTGGCTCCAGGTACCCAGCCTATATCTATCCCACCATACCGTATGACTCCGAAAGAATTGAAGGAGTTGAAGGGACAACTTGAGGAGTTGCAAGAAAAGGGATTAATCAGGCCGAGTGTATCACCTTGGGGTGCACCAGTATTATTTATGAAAAAGAAAGATGGGACTACGCATACATGTATTGATTACCGCCAATTGAACAAAGTTACCATGAATAACAAGTACCCATTTTCGCATATTGATGATTTTATTTACCAGTTGCAGGGTGCTAGGGTGTTCTCTATGATCGACTTGAGATCAGGGTACCAACAGTTGAAGATTCGGGACTCGGATGTTCCTAAGCCTGCTTTCCGTACTAGATATGGCCATTATGAGTTTCTAGTGATGTCTTTCGGCTTGACTAACGCCCCATCGGCGTTTATGGATTTGATGAACAGGGTGTTCATGCCTTATATTGATTCGTTTGTTATTGTCTTCATTGATGATAATTTGCTTTACTCACGTAGCATGGAGGAGCACAAGCGGCATTTGATAGTGGTGCTTCAGACCTTGTGGGAACAGAAGTTATATGCTAAGTTCTCCAAGTGTGAGTTTTGGCTAGATTTTGTAGCATTCTTGGGGCATGTGGTATTAGGTGAGGGCATTAAGGTGGATCCCAAGATGATCGAGGCAGTTCAAGGTTGGCCTCGTCCCACTTCGGCGATTGAGATCAGGAGCTTCTTGGGGTTAGTATGTTATTATAGCTAGTTCGTGGAGGGCTTCTCATCTTTTGTAGCACCATTGACTAGATTGGCCTAGAAACGTGTTCAGTTTCGTTGGTCCGACGATTGTGAGGCGAGCTTCCAGAACCAGTCCTTGTGTTGCCTTCTGATTCGGGGATGTATACTGTGTATTGCGACGCTTCATGCAATTTCTTAGGTTGTTCATTGATGTAGGAGGGGAGAATTATTGCATAAGCTTCACGTCAGCTAAAGCCCCATGATAAGAATTATCGTGTGCACGATTTGGAGTTGGCCACGATTGTTCATGCTCTTAAGATCTGGAGGAATTATCTATATGGGGTGTCTTGTGAGGTTTACACTGATCACTGCAGTTTGCAGCATTTGTTCAAGCAAAGGTATCTCAATTTGAGGCAGCATAGATGGCTTGCGTTACTGAAGGATTATGACATCACCATTCTTTATCATCCGGTCAAGGCGAATATAGTCGCGGATGCCTTGAGCAGGAAGGCAGAGAGTATGTGTATCTTGGCATTCATTTCAGCATAGGAGAGGCCGCTAGCTTTGAACATTCAGTCCTTGGCCAGCAGACTTGTGAGATTGGATATTTCAGAGCCCAGCTGAGTTCTTGCTTGCATTGTTGCCTAGTTTTACTATTGGAGCAGATCAAGGCTCGACGGTTTGATGATATGCACTTGATGGTTCTCAGAGAGACGGTACTACAGGGTAGTGCCAAGGAGGTTTCTATTGGCGAGGATGGTGTTCTGCGACTCCAGGGTCGTCTATGTGTTCCTAATGTCATTTCTTGAGGGAGAGGATCCTAGAGAAGGTGCACATTTCTCGATATTCCATTAACCCAGGTGCTATGAAGATGTATCGCAACCTGAATCAACATTATTGGTGACGGCAGATGAAGAAATACATAGTTGACTATTTATCTAGATGCCTAAATTACCAGCAGCTTAAGTATGAGCACCAGAGGCCAGGAGGCCCACTCCAGCAGATGACTATACCTGAGTGGAAGTGGGAGCGCATCACTATAGACTTCGTAGTTGGGTTGTCGCGGACTTTGCAGAAGTTTGATGTAATTTGGGTCATTGTAGACAGATTGACCAAGCCAACACACTTCATTCATGTGATTACTACGTATACTTTAGAGAGATTGGCCTAGATTTATATCCATGAGATAGTTCGGCTACAGGTGTGCCTGTTTCCATCATTTCAGACAGAGGTCCTCAGTTTACTTTACATTTCTGGAGAGTAGTACAGAGTGAATTGGGGACCCGTGTAGAGCTCAGCACATCGTTCCATCCATAGACCGACTGGCAGTCGGAGCGGACAGTTCAGATCTTGGAGGACATGCTCAGAACATGTGTGATCGACTTTGGAGGGCAGTAGGATCAATTCTTGCCTTTGGCCAAGTTTGCTTACAACAATAATTATCAGTCCAACATCGAGATGGCTCCATTTGAGGCTTTATATGATTTGCGATGTCGTACCTTAAGTGAGGTAGTCCAGCATAAGACTAGGTAGTTTTATGATACGCGCGTACACCAAGACTAGTCTTATGTTACGTGTGTGTAGAGTCAACCAATTAGCTATGTGTGTGTGTGTATGTATATATATATATATGTGTGTGTGTGTGTGTGTGTATGTAGGTATGTATATGTATGATGAATTCAAAAAGAATAAAATTGAACTATTCTACTCATTATTTAATTCAAATACTTACTTAATATTTAAGGTGAATCTCATAACGCTCATGTTTAAATCTGGGCAGCTTAGGTGACCTTGGTTGACGTGCTAATGTATATTTTGATTGACTTGTTATTCATATTTTTATTAATAACACAACAAAAATGCTGCATAATTTTGTAAGGCGTGTTTTCTTTCTTTAAGGAGTTAGCTAAACATGATCATCAATTCTGTCACGATCCAACTTAGGATCATGACCGATATTTAGGAGCAAGTGCTCCCAAGTAAGCCTCCTCAGTATTTTACAAAATATTGGACAGAGTTTCCCCTATTTTTAGACTATCGCAAAAATTTCTCAGTCTTAAATAAACAACCAAACATCCTAATATCAATTCAAACGACAATGACTTTATCAATTAACCAAAATAAATATATACCATTAATAGTCCACCTCTAAAAACTCGAAATACTACTTTATCACCAACTTTTATAAGATGAGTGATACTCAACATAAGTCTATAATAACAAAAGAGTACTGAAGACACTAAAAGAATGACTATGGAGAGACTCTAAAAGTTCAAAGAAAAGTTCATAACAATCAATAAGATCTCCACCTACGCGAACAAGTGCGAGGCTCACCAAGAACTAACAACATATGCGCTCTAATTAACGAAATCCTCGTCTGTATCAACTACTATCTCTGTAAAAAATTATCAAGGAAAGAGTCGCTATCTCAGTGAGTAATGACACTTAACAACAACCATTTTTATTGGGGACATGTGAGAAACCATGCTACTATATATGTTAAATAGAAAATATCATAAAAATGCCCTTTCATATACAATAAACAATAATTAGTCTCATAATGTTTTCGTGTAATATAAATCAATTGACAATTCGGTAATAAGCTCGTTATATACTGTGTAATATCAGTGTTCATGTTTGGGAGGTTTCAATGAACAGATCATGTAAGCGGTATAACTGTGGACTTCTTCGCAAGAAGTCAAACGTAACGGTAGTCCCTACTCGATGGTGTAACGACCCGCGGTCATTTTGAGAATTTGAACTTTTTTCGGTAGTTGTAGGGCACGAGTAGCTCCGTATAATGCATTAGAATTTTTGTGCAAAATCTGAGTTCATTCCGAGTTGATTTGATATGTTTCGGCGCAAGTTTTTGGAAGTCAAAAGTTCATTAAGTTTTATTTGAGGTGCGTTTCATTATTTCGATGTTGTTATGCGTGATTTGAGGCATTGATTAAGTCCATATTATGTTATAGAACTTTTTGATATGTTCGTACGGGGTCCCGAGGGGCTCGGGTGAGTTTCGGATATGTTTGGATTGTGTTGCGCTTGTTTTTCTTATGTTACGACGTCGTTTTTCAAGCATAAATGATATCATATTAAAAAAATGTTCTCATATTTCTGTTTTTATTGAAGCATTAGATCCGTATCGCAATTACAGACCCGTAACAAAAAGAATCATCAAATTTGGACATCGTATGAGGATTCTATGGTCATTTTACTAAGAATTGGGTTGTAAGTTTTCATATTTTCGTATTTAAAGATTGCCACTCAAATGGAGTGATTCAAAAGCCTATCTTGAATGAGAATTTCACAAGGAATCTATTGGAGGCATCAAAAGAAATTTTTGGTATCATTTGGAACGCAAAACAAGACAAAACAACTAGGCAAAAATACTTAATATCGCAGGTTTGTTTATTAGGTCATATTTTGAGTTGGTGAGCTCGAATTTAGATAATTTTTTAGGTGATTTTTACCATATGGACTGGGCTAAGTGTTCTATACTCGATTTTGGTTATATTTCATGAATCCATCTTCGCTTTAGGCATTTGATTGATGATTTCAAAGTGAAATTTGAGGGTTTTGTCTAAAATATCATAAAGTGAATTTTTGTGTTTTGAAAATCGATACAAAATTGAATTTGAGTGAAAGTAGTATGGTTGGACTTGTAATTAAATTGTTTGTCAGATTTTGTGTGTTTTGTCGGGTTGCGAGGCACGGGCCCGGGTTTGACTTTTTGGTCGATTTTGGGATTTGATTAAAGATTCGACCTTTATCTATTGGGTTTGTTTTCTTTGGCATTATTTTATGTATTTGAGTTGCTTTTGACTAGTTTCGAGCAGTTCGGATGGTCGTTATGCGCGGGATTGCCTTTCTTGGAGAATCGTTTGGCTTGCTGGGTATTGGATTTGGCTTGTCAGAGGTAAGTAACTCTTCTAAACGTAGTGCTGAGGGTATGAAATCCTATAATTCCTGTTATGTGATTAGTATTGAGGTGACTCACATGCTATGTGACGGGCGTGTGGGCGTGCACCCTGTGAATTGTGACTCCGTTGTTTCCATGGCACTGTATAGTGGCCCTATTTTGTTGAATTCTGTGTTTTCACCATGTCATAAAGTAACTGAGCTGCCAATCATGCTAAAGATCAAATTTAGGCTTTATGTTGATATTGTTAGGACCCATAGTGATGTTTTCTTGTTGTCATCTCACTTATTATATTGATATTTTGTACTCAGTCATATTTATGCATTCATATCTCAGTCTCAGTTGTTGTATATTGATACATCATATCATTGTTGTCGGGCTAGTTTCATGACATTGTGAGCCCGTGAGACTGGAGAGATTAATGACTGAGTGAGCTGAGAGCCTGATTATGAATGACAGTTATGGGATCGGGCTGCACGCCGCAACATGGTATATTGATTTATTCCTGGATCTGACTTATCATAGCGCTTGGGTTGCCTCTGTGTTTTGCAAATTGACAAGAAGTTTTTCAAATGCTTCTAAGGGTCTTCGATGTATGATCCTGAGAATAGTCCCTTATTTTGCAATAAGTGCAGCATATTATTTGTTATCTGGAAGGACTCGGCCTGTATCTGAGGGACTAGTATCGCAGTGGCCAAATTCTCAGTTGTGAGTTGTGCCTAGTCATATAAAGGAGCTGCTGCCTCTATTTGAGGGACTGGGTCTACCACATCATCCCCATTATTGTTCCTGTTGTTTGGATCTTCCATGTCGTGTTCAATTTGTTCAATTGGTGGTTGTTGTTTGCTTTTCCGGTTGGTCCAGTTTAGGGCCTTGAAAACTTTCTCGGGGTCTGATAAGGCTTCGACTACTTCACCAGTTCTCGATGAGTTTCTAGTCATGCACCTGCAACACGTTAGCAAACGTTAAACTTTCAATGTATAAACGAAAATTTGAAGAAAATTGACTATATTTCAGAATTTTGCATTTCTTCCAACTCAATTGATAACACCGTTAATTCCCCGGCAGTGGCGCCAAAATTTGATCACGCTCAACTATGTCTGATAAAATACTAAGCGGGCGTTGCAAATATAATCCGGGGTATTGTGCCCAGAGTCGATCCCACAGGGAATTTACGTATCAATCAAGTCTTTAGAATACGCAACTTTTACTCAATCAATTCTCTCAAGACTTTTTGAATACAAATTGGTGATTTTTTACTAGTTCTACTGAAAATAATAATAACTAACTATTACTAACAATGTGTTGTAAACAATTATGATAAAGGTCTAAGGCTATGGTTTCCCCCATTGGTGAACTTACTTCTCGGATATTTCATATAACTTGATTAATTATCTCTATCAATCATGAACACTCTATCTACCATAAATCTCTCTCAAGTAATTATGATAATTTACTAGACGCACTCTCTCAAGTTACGCTAGCTAGATTGCATNCCAGCTAATTGATGGCCATTCAATTAACTACCACAAGAACGTAGTTGAACAAATAGAGATAAACAATCAACCAAACTATATTAATATCACCATAAGTTTATCCCCCAACGCGTTCCACCAAAACCCTAGATTAAGAAAATTAGCTACTCATATTCATAAGAATCAATTCTAAAATAACTTGCATAATTGAATTACAGAGTAATGAAATAAGGAGGTAAAAATCAGTGTTTCTGCTTTGCCGAGTACTAATCCACAGGCTTTTCTTCCCTCTAATGGAATCTCCCATTCAAGTTGTGTTTTTGGGTCTATTTATATGTTTGGGATACACCCTAAACGTGTAGGAGACTTCAATTCAAACCGGGAAACACTTAAAATCTTCAAAACTCGGATTTGACCGGATCAGGGGCCAGGCGTTACAGGTCAAACGCCTGGATAACGCCTGGCCAGGCCTGGCGTTTGGGCTCTGGCGCTTGGATAACAGCTGGCCAGGCCTGGCGTTTGGGCTCTGGCGGCTGGATAACGCCTGGCCTCACCGGGCTTTATAGCCCAAACGCCCGTTTATAGCCCGGTTCACTCCTCTTTGCCACTTGAGCGTATTTTCGACGTTTATGCATCCATTTAGCTCGGCTTCCATCTCCAGTTCACCTACACATGAAATAGACTCCATTATGCACATAAAAATTTTATTTTTATCATTAACGCACATAAAAATGTAAGGCATATAACGCGTTAAACCATGAATTCTAGCCACACATCATGTATAGTGAATTTCTCCTAGATGAGATAAAATGGAAGGTCCTTGGCTAACGGGGTATGTAGTTGCTTGTGACTCGGAGTGGTCTATGAAGCTCTCATATTTTTCATATGATGGCATGGTAGATGCGGTGTGTTGCATGTTCTAGGTCACAATTTAATTTTGGAGGGAAGGTCATAAATGCGTAGGCAACGTGGATGGTTGGTTTCAAATGACTAGGTAAATAGTATTACTATTTGGTATGGCTTGATGAGAGTATACATCTCAAAAAGGGCAATGTGTTTTGATGTATGGATACTTCACTAGTACTACGACACTCTCCTGGTTGGTCGGCTGCTGACATTCAAATTTTGCTGTGTGGCACGGATGAATCTTAGAAGTATTCCTCGTGGGGTGATCATGTACGAGAGATGTGTTAGACATTCTGGCGGTGGAGTTGGGATCAGATATGGTGATTTCTATGGATGTGGAGACTGGGAGTTCTCAGGAGCGCATTGTTTCATGGTTGTGGACTGTGAAGTAATGGTCAAAGCTAGCCAGATGATAGTATGAGTTATGATTCAATCATTGTGGGATTTCGGAGGTTGATTTATCTATTGTGGGTGCATGGAGTCGATTTGGGGGTCCATTGGTAGGCCCAATTAGGATGTGTATTCTAGACTGAGTCGGATTGGTTGCCGCTGTAGTGCTATTATTGAGCGATGTTCCTTTTGGTTGTTGCTGAGCTTATTCGCGTTCTAAAATTTATTGTGATTTACTCTTCTATGCTGCGAGGATTTGTGATTCATTGGATTTAGGCACACGTGTTGGGGTTCTAATGTGGTCTTATAGCGGAAGTTGAGCGAGATAAGTAATTGGGTTTTGCATGATTGAGGGCGTATTGGTTATTTTCTTTCGGGTGTGGTGTGACATTGTGTCATCTGAGTCTCCGTGGATATGGTAATACACTTGAGGTAGTTGATGTCGAATTTCGTGTGGTTATTGATTTTGAGAAGCGTGGATCAAGATATATGATATGGACCAGCATTTGGATGGAGTCGCGCATTGCACTGGAGCTATATTGAGGTATGAACCTTTGTGTTAGAGTCGGGTGAGGGTTCTACGGTGTCTGAAAGGTTCTTAAAATTTCTTTGCAATGGTACCCGTTGACCATGCGGGACGATTCTCTTGATTGAGTCATTTTTGTTATTGAATACATTTGGATTGTTGCTTATTGGTGCATGGATTGCACGGTTTTTGGCTCTGAGTAGTAGTGGTGTTGCATGTCAGTAGAGTAGTGGATATTTGATAAGATGGAGTCGTCAGATCTAGGATGAGTGCTATCGGATTTGATTGCGGTATATTTGGAAGGATAATATCAGAAGTCAGCTTAGGAATTGGCTATAGTTCTTGTTGAAGGAAAGGGAGATCCAAGCCTTGTTGATTTGATGAATAGTTATGAGTTTTTGCGTGTTCTTTCATTATCGACAGTGTACGAAGGTTTTAGGCTGAGGTTTTGTTAGGTAAGAGGTTTATTACTGTAATTGGGCTGTTTTGAGTAGCTACTATGATCGGAGATTTTGCTAATGTATTTGAGTTATGTGGTATATCCTGTGATTGTAGCTTGGGTTATGGTTGCGGTTTGGTACAACTTGTTCAGACTTATACAGTGTGTACGTTGCGAGATTCAGATCTTATAAGAAATTCCGGCTGTTGGAAATTGGATTCTAAGGCTTGTGGGCTAGGTTGAATTGAGAAATTTTAGTTATGATGTGTTATCGGACCTGTATGGGATAAGGTGACGTGGGATCTACTGGTATGTGCATGGTAAGGTTATGCAGCGGTTTGATGGTTTTGGGAACAACTCTTGGCACGTTCGAGGACGAACTAATGTTTAAGTGGGGGAGAATGTAACGACCTGGCTGGTCGTTTTGAAAATTTGCATTTCGCTCGGTAGTTTGAGGGCACAAGTAGCTCCGTATAATGTATTAAAAATTGTGTGCAAAATTTGACTTCATTCCGAGTTGATTTGATATGTTTCGGCGCAAGTTTTTGGAAGTCGAAAGTTTCATTAAGTTTGATTTGTGGTGTGTTTCGTTGTTTTGATGTTGTTATGCATGATTTGAGGCCTTGAGTAAGTCTGTTTTATGTTATGGAACTATTTGGTATGTTCGTACGGGGTCACGAGGGGGTGCGTGAGTTTCGGATAGGTTTGGGTTGCCAGATTTTTTTTAAAATAATTACGAAATTACCACTGACTTTGTATTTAAAAATCTGCATATTTTGACAATATTTGGAGGTGATTTTCACCATATGGATTGGGGTAAGTGTTCTATACTCGATTTTGGTTATATTTCATGAATCCATCTTCGTTTTAGGCATTTGATTGATGATTTTAAAATGAAATTTGGGGGTTTTATCTAAAATTTCTTAAAGTGAATTTTTGAATTTTGAACATCCATTCAGAATTGGTTTTGAGTGAAAGTAGTATGGTTGGACTCGTAATTAAATAGTTTATCGGATTTTGTGAGTTTTGTCGGGTACCGAGGCACGAGCACGGGTTTAACTTTTTGGTCAATTTTGAGATTTGATTAAAGATTCAACCTTTATCGATTGGGTTTGTTTTTTTTGGCATTATTTGATGTATTTGAGTTGCTTTTGACTAGTTTTGAACCGTTCGGGTCGACGTTACGCGGGGTTGTCTTTTTTGGAGCATCGTTTGGCTTGCTGGGTATTGGATTTGGCTTGTTCGAGGTAAGTAACTCTTCTAAACTTAGTGTTGAGGGTATGAAACCTCGTAATATGTGTTATGTGATTGGTATCGAGGCAACGCACATGCTAGGTGACGGGCGTGTGGGCATGCACCCTGTGAATTATGACTCCGTTTGTTTCTATGGCACTATATAGTGGCCCTATTTTGTTGATATTTGTGTTTTCACCATGTGATAAAGTAACTGAGCTGCCAATCATGCTAAATATCATGTTTAGGCTTTATGTTGATATTGTTAGGACCCATAGTGGTCATTTCTTATTGTCATCTCACTGATTTCATTGATATTTTGTACTTAGTCATATTCATGAATTCATATCATATATCAGTCTCAGTTGTTGTTTATTGATACATCATATCATTGTTGTTGGGCTAGTTTTATGACATTGTGAGCCCGTGAGTGAGATTGGAGAGATTGATGACTAAGTGAGGCTGAGAGCCTGATTATGAGTGACAGTTATGGGATCGGGCTGCACGCTGCAGCATGTTATATTGATTTACGCCTGGATTTGTCTTATGATAGCGCATGGGTTGTAGGAGCCCCTCCAGAGTCTGTACACCCCCAGTGAGCGCGGTTGATTATATTGAGGGAGGAATCTACCCTGGACATGGATCTTGTCAGAAGCGTTTATATACCTGGAGATGGATCTTCTCCATAGGACCGGATTGGCCTTCCTCAATACTAAGTGTCTGATGGTCAGTGATGTATATATTCCGGGATGGATATTCCCTCGGCCGTATGGGCCATATACAGTACCGAGTGGTTGAGCATGATGAGTGAAAAGTGTGAGACACTGAGATTGAGTACTCTGAGAGTGTGAGTACATGATTCGTCTCTGAGATACATGGCATTTGCATGAACACATGATATACATGCATAGAGATGCATTTTTTCTCATGCTATACGGTATCACTTCATTCATGACTTTTTACACACATTGATATGTGGCCACATAGAGGTATTTCACACTTGTTATTTGGAAAGAAATTGAAACATCTTATTTATTGTGGAAAGGATATTTGAAAATATTACAGTTTTCAAACTTACTCGTATTTTTGGAAATTTCGGTAAAAGATTTGGGTTATCACTGAGACACTTGAAAAGCATTACTATTTTCTGGAACTATGAACGAACTGAGCATTTTTACTCCTGAGATATCTCTTTTATACTTGTATTATATTGTTATAAACTGTATTGAGATATTGGTATTGGACCCGACCTTGTGTTAGACCATCACTGTTTCAACCTAGGATTAGGTTTGTTACTTACTGAGTACATGGGATCAGTTTTACTCATACAATAATTCTGCACCTTGCGTGCAGATGTTGGCTGATAATGTTGTTGCGTTGGATGGGAGCTTGATTGAAGATGTACCTGCGTCCCAGTTGTAGCTGCCTCTTGTTCGTGGTAGCTTTAGATATATAAAACTCTGTTTATGTACTTTTCAAACAGTCGATGTATTTATTTCATTTTAGCTTTGTAAATTCTATTCTTAGAAGCTCATGATTTGTACTACCAGTCCTTGGGAAATGTATTGGATTTAGATACTTTGTTTTAATTAATTGTCTTACTAAATTTCATTGAAATTGGATAGTTATTAATTTGCTTACCTAGTGGGCCCCTGTTAGGTGTCATCACAACTAGTTCGATTTTGGGTCGTGACGAAGGAAAATTAGTAACAGTATGCTAGTTTTACCTTCCCACTAGCTAGGGTTGTAACAATAATCAGTAATTACAATGTGCACGAGGTCTAATGAACCCGCTATTAGCTACGGGATCCTCCAAAGTTACTCCTATTTATACTTGTCTATGTAATCCGTATATACTCATAAGAAAATATTTTAAAACAATATAGGAATTTTGATTCTTATCAAATCATATAATTTCATTTCGATCACAGTAAATTCAAGTAACGGTAAAACATATTTAGTGACAACAGGAATATTTAAAACAACGGTAATCATGTCAAAATTATTTCGGTATCATATCGAGTAAAAGAGTTGTCCCGTATGCAATTCAAAATAATCCGTAACGTATTCATATTAAAAATCATGTCTAAATCATGCAAGTTGTGAAAACACAAATTGGGGTAAGGTTACTACTCACATTACTCGTGTCGAAATACCAAATACTTCACCTCGAGCAATTTGTACAAATTCCTCCAATCAATCTATAATTACATAATATCGATCTCATGTTAATTTTCCTTGTTTAGGCTAATCCATAGCTAATTTAGAATACCCAACCCTCGAGGTTTCATATTTAACTCTTAGTTCGCCGAATTATATTTACCCACATATGAGTAATTATTAATTTATTAACTCCAACCTATTCATATAATTTATTAATCCAATTTCATAACATTTTATTGATTCTTTAGGACGAAAATTCTCAATCAACATATAATAATTGGCTAATCATTGGCCTATATTTAATTAAACTCCTTAATATGCATAATAATTGCCATCATTAGTCGATTATTACTCCACACATTCTGCCCTAACTATTATGTAATCATCATTCCCTAAATTTAAAAGAATAAAGCCCATAGAAGAGTAGTAATTTCTTTCCAGCACCATAGGTGTTTCTTCTATATTAATTCCCAGAAGTCATTGCTATATTATTCCCTTGTCTTCTAATAATTGGTAAGATAATTACAAACTAAACTATGTGCAAGGTTAATGTCATGTATAGGGATAAATATCTGAATTCTAGTTTCCTCCCTCACTTTTCTTGTAACGACCCGATCGGCCGTTTTACTTTCTAAAATCCCGTTCTCTTAAGTAAATATTCTTGTACATTATTTTACTATTTTATGACTTGCGGGAATGGTTAGTTCGGGGTTTGGAAGGATTCTGGTTGAAATCGGAACACCTGGTTCCTAAAGGTTGGCTTAAAAGGCCAAGTTTGACTCCGGTCAACATTTTGAGTAAACGATGTCAGAATCGAGATTTGATGGTTCCGATAGATTCGTATGATGATTTCAGACTTGGCATATGTTCGGATCGGGTTTTGGATGACTCGGAAGCGTTTCGGCGCCTGATATCGAAAGTTGGTTCTTGAAGGCTATACGAGTTCTTTAAATTTGGTTTGGAACGTGTTTTGGTGATATCGAGGTCAAAATATAAATCTGAGACCGGAAATAGTTTTGTAATGTTATTTAAGACTTGTACACAAAATTTGGTATCAATCAGAGTAGTCTAAGTACGTTTCGGCGCATTGGAAGTAAATTGAGGAACTTGAAGTTCTTAAGTTTGAATCAATTGGTTTTGGGTGCGATTCTTAGTTCTAATGTTGTTCCGAGCGTTCCGAGAGTTCGATCAAGTCTGTTTTATGATTTCAAACTTGTGGGTATGTTTGGACGGGGCCTTGAGGGACCCGGATACCATTCGGACGATGCGCAAGTTGAGTTTGACACTCAAAGGAGCTGCTAGTGCACCAGTTCTGGTGTGCACGCACCTGTGATTGGGCAGCCGTAGGTGCGAGCTCACAGATGCAGGCCAAGTCTCGCATATGCGTCCAAGGAAGGGCAACCCAAATTCCACAGGTGTGGCCCCTCCTCCGTGAAAGCGGTAAACCGCCCGCAGAAGCGAACCCCAGCCGGCCTAGTGATTCCACATAAGCGAACCCTTGTCCACAGATGCGAGGGCACAGGTGCGGCCCGATGACCACATGTGCGGAAATCACTGGAGGCAGTGAGCCTCATTTATTACGGGTTAAGACCATTTTTATCATATTTTCTTTCACTCTGGGGAAATTTGAGAGCTTCTAAGGATGGGATTTCGACCTAACTTTGTGAGGTAAGTAATTTCTACTTAATGTGAGTTTAATACATAAATTATGGGTAGATTTTAACATGAAAATTGGTAGAAATCATGGGTTTAGATGAAAAACATAGGGTTTGATAAAAATGTAATTTTACCACGAAATTGACCATGAAACTTAGTAAAGATCATATATTTGTGTTCCTTGGGTTGTGGGTAACAACTTTCTTTGAAACTTTCTGGACTCCGAATATGTGGGCCCGAGGCTGAATTTTAAGAATCTTGAAATTTGGGTTGAGAAATGATTTTAATAGTGGAGACATATACTTTTGAGCATAGATTAATTAATTTATATAATATTTGACTAGTTCCGAGTCGTTTGGCACAAAATTTGGAGGCTTGAGTGCATTCTTGAATTGGGAAGTAGGCTTTAAGACAAGGTAAGTCTCTTTTCTAACCTTGTAAGAGGAAATTAACCCCTTACGTGAACTTAAATCATAATATGTTCTATTTGTGGGGGCTATGCCCACGCCGTGAAGAGAGTCCGTGCATAGCTACTATACATGCATATGTCAGGGTAGATTTAGGTCTACATAATGATTTACTTGTATCGTTGCTTGATTACACTTTCTACTTGTTGGTTTTCTTAAAGTGAAGGATTAGAATTTTGATATGCTAAATGTTACGAGTTGAATTTCCTGTTATGAAAGATATTGAGGAATATTATGATAAATTGTGAATACTTATGTGGAACCGTTCGCAAATATATTTCGCGAGCGGAGTAAATCTTCCACTACTCTCATGGGAGCGGGTCGTTCTCCTCAGCAGGATTTATGAATATATATTATATGGTTCGGTTCGTTCGACCCTCGATAATGCACAATATATTATTACATAAATTTGGATCGGGCCGTACGTCCTCGACATAACTCATGCGCAGTGATACCGAAATCCCTTTTATAATTATTAATGTTTCACGAACTTGGAAGGTAAAAGGATATATATGAGTGAAATGATTTGCTTCTTACTTGAAAGAAGGATTCGTTTACTTACTTCATGTTGAGCTCCATTATTATTATATATATATATATGTCATGCTTAATTAGAACTTCATATTATCATATTTTTTGCCCTTAGTAAGTGTCAAAGTCGACTCCTCATCACTACTTCTTCGAGATTAGAATAGATACTTACTGAGTACATGTTGTTTATATGCTCAAGTTACACTTGTGCACTTGAATGTGCAGGATCTGAGGCAGGTACATCTGGTTATCAATCCGCCGCGCACGCTTGACTTGAGATCAGAGACTTTCCGGGGAGTTGCTTTTCTGATCCCTTCTGCAGCAGCTGGAGTCTTTTATTTTGTTTTCTATCTATTTATTTACTAGACAATAGACTAGTATTCTATTGTATATTCTACTAGACTGCCCACTTACTTGTGACACTAGGTCTTGGCACACACATTAGTAGATTTATGATTTTTGTATTGTTACGTGATTACGATTTGCACTTAATTGTTGTCGTTTCATTGTGCTTCAAAGTGTAAATTTCTAAATATTTTAACAAATGAGAAAGTGTTATCCATTTAGTAAACTATTAAATTGGGAATTCACTAGTCTAATTAGTGTTGGCTTGCCTAACGACGGTGTTAGGCGCCAACATGGCCTATTGTGAAAATGGTCGTGACATTTCTTCTCCAACTATGGTCGTCGGGGGTGGATCAACATAGAGCCTTGCGGGCGCAGGAGCACCATTAACCCCGATGCGGAGTATGTATAATTATATAGAAAAAATGACGAAATCGATAGATATAATAAGAAAGCACCCAGCAAACAAGAGTTCTGATTGTTGCTTTGGCAAAGAACGGGAGCTGAGATCTTGTTGACGCGTGTCGCGAGGGTTCGAACCTGCCAATCTACACTAATTTATGTGCATTTTACTCTTTATAGTTTAGGACTTATTGTCGTTCCTTTTCAGCATACGACATGTTTTCCCCAAACTAGCCCTTTTTTTCTTTTCTTGACAGACTTTTCCCTTATCTGGTTGATTATAGATAATAATAGAAACAATTAGCTTCCAAAAGACTCCAAGCCCTTCTCGAAATTTTATCTATCTATTTAATTTGATATATAGAGCGTAAAATATTTGCAAGTGTAAGCAATAATGCTATTATATTATCTTTTTTATAATACAAAAAGTCCACTACGTTGTGGTGTGTGACTAAAAGTCTCATTTTAATGATAATATTAAGTGTAGTTTTCTAATTTAACTCTTTTATCGTCATGTTTAAATAGTTGTGCACTTATACAATGTGTTCGATAATAACTTTATGTTAGAAAATGAAGCACCCACAACCTTAAAGCCCTAGATCTGCCACTGTTGATCACCGCTCACCCGATTCCGCTTCTCTTCGTTCTAATTCTTTTTTTCTGAAAACCTTCCTTGCTTCTGTTTGTCTTGGCAGAAAGATGCGTTCCCCTTTCTTCCCTTTTCCCCTTTCTTTTGGCAGTTGTGTTTCAAATGGGCTTCGGCCCTTTTCTTTAAATTCCTTATCTCTTTTTTTTTTTAATGTGTTTTGTTTTTATCAGTTAGTTTCTTATTATTATTATTATTATTGTTAATGACCAATACATCCATATTAAAACAATATAGGGTATTACAAATTCAATATTTATTATTTTCAGAAACTTACGATTTACTTATTTAAATTTAATTTTATAACTCAAAAATATTTTTCAATATTATTTATATGATATTTTTAGAAGTTTATGTTCATCAATACAAGATACACAAGCATCATGCTGCCCTATCACTATGCAATATTCAAGATAACTTTATTTGAAATCGCGTTTTTTCCCAAAATTTGCTCAAGTATCTTCTGTTTTTAATTTTTTTTATTACCATCTGGTTGATATATATATATATATATATATATATATATATATAGACGTCGAAATATCAAATCTAAAGCTTGGCCAAACCTAAAAGAGGACGGCTACATTATATCTTTGCATCGTCATACTAAACAATTGTTCTACACGCATATATAATTTAATTGTATGATTTATATTAGGTAAAATTTTTAATGAATTAAAGTCCAAAAATAATGATTTCTTTCTTAGTCAAATAATTAAGACTTAATAAGTAAAATTTGAGTTAATTTTAAACTCCTAAAAATTGAGCAAATATCAAATGATTGTTTTGTCTAATGTGAAATCTGTTTTAAACGGGTAAAAAAGACGAACGACATTTTGCTAAGGCCTTCGTACTTTTAATATAGTGTGTGTGTGTGTGTGTATATATATATATATATATATATATATATATATATATATATACGTATATATGTTGACCCATGTCACTGCATAGTTTTGAAGATTGACAAAAGGCTGACCAGTTGAACCAGGTCCATCAAAGCACACATACTTGACCTGACGAGTTGGCACACAAACCTTATACGCATAGGAGATGAATGCGATTGTGAAGTATCAATGAACAAGAAGAGTATCTTCTAATGCGAAAAGGTTGCAAATTGATGAAAGAATAGAAGTCGAATTCAGCAAGGATAGAAACGAATGAAGAAAGTTGAGTTTGATAAGAACTTGTTCTCCCAGGTAGAGTCGGACCAGAACTCAACTGACTTTATAAATACTTGATATATTTCTGCTGAAATTGAACACGCACAAATGCAGAAGTGAATCAAGATCTGAAAGCAAAATTCCCAGTTATTTTGCAAGCAGAATTACTGTGCGATGCAAAGGCTAAAATTCAACTAGAAGAACCAGTTCCTTCTCATTATTTATTAAGTCTAGTTGATTGTAGTAGGAGCTTTAATTTTGTATCTTTTCAGATTTCATAGAAGCAATTGTAATAGGTACACATTGCTCAAGTTAGAGTTAACTTGAAGCTTGTAGAAATTAGCTAAGGGCTAGTTACAACGAAGGGATTAGAGTTAGTCCTAGGATTACAAAAGAGTTTATTTTGCAAGTCCGTGTGGCTCAGAGTTTTAGTGAAGAGTTGAGCAAATCCTACTGAGGAGTAGGTCGTGATTTTTTTCACCTTTTGATCCAGGTGTTTTCCACGTAAAAAGCTCTGTGTTTTTACTTTACTGCTTCTTATTATTCCGCAACAGTAGTAGTTGGAAAACCAAGAATAACCAGGTTCTTCTACTGAGACAGCACTCGAAAATTTGGTACCACACAAAGTAACATATCTTCTTGTGTGGTATTGAAGTCTAAAACATCCATTGGTATCAGAGCAGGCTATCCTTGAAAGGTTAACACCTTGGAGAAGATCAAGATGAGTGCACCACATGGAAATTGGGAAGGTCAATCAACTTCCAGGCCACCACTCTTCAATGGCCAGTACTACTCATGGTGGAAAAATAGGATGAAGGATCACCTAATTGGAGAAGACTATGAACTCTGGGACATAGTCACTTATGGTCCTCTAGCTACCATGATGAATACTGCTGAAGGTATAGATGTACCAAAGACAAGAGCTGATTGCACTGCTGAAGATCTAAAGAAATGGGAGAAGAATGCAAAGGCCAAAAAGTGGCTAGTATGTGGACTAGGTCTAGACAAGTACAGCAGAATCCAAAGTTGCACCACTGCCAAAGAGATTTGGGACACCTTGCAAATAGCCCATGAAGGAACACCTCAGGTAAAAAGGTCAAGAGGTACTCTACTATACTCTCAGTATGAAAACTTCACTATGAAAGAAGGAGAGACTATCCAAGAGATGTACACAAGGTTCACAACCTTGACTAATGAACTGAAGTCTCTTGGAAGAATCATTCTTGAAGAGGACAAGGTTGAGAAGATCCTAACAAGGGTCTTGCCTATTTCCTGGGAAAGCAAAATCACTGCTATCCAGGAATCCAAAAATATGCAACTCTCAGATTGGATGAGCTAATTGGAAACCTCACTGCCTATGAACTGAGAAGGCAGACAATGAAGATGGATGGTCCCAAGAAGGAGACGAGTCTAGCCCTAAGAATCACCGAGGGAGAAAATCTGGAAGATGATGAGATGTCCATGATCACCAAAGAATTCAAAAACTTTCTCATGAGGAAGAAAGGCATCTCCAGAGGAGAAAACTACAACAAAGCAAAAGCTCCAGAAAGACCAACTAACGAGGGATGCTATAAATGTGGTAAGACTAACCATCTCATTAAAAACCGTCCTCAGTGGGAAGTAGAGTGGAAAAAGGAATGATATGAGAGAAGGAACAGGAGGAAGGAACATGTTCAACCCAAGACAACCACAACAAAGGCTATGGTTGCTGCTTGGGGAGAAAGTTCAGATGAAGAATCAGAAGATGGGGAGACTGAAGATCAGGCACTCATGGAAATTGGAGAATCTGACAAGGAATCACATGAAGAACCAGAGGTAAGTATCTCTCATCTTAAGAATAAAGTAAAGTTCCTATCTAAGGAAAAACTCTCTGAGTTGCTACTTGATTTCATAGATTATTCTGAGGAAACAACCAAAGAGAAGGATCAACTATCTAAAGAATGTGCAATGCTAAAAGCAAAGTGCATAAACCTGGAAATCAGAGTCAGCGAATCTGAAAAGAAAAACACTCACTTGTTGAACAAGGTTCATCCACTTGAAACTGAGATTCTAGAACTAAAATCTGAAAATTTAAAGCTAAAGCTAAGATCAAGTAAAAAGGTTGTTGATGATTCTCATATCATGTTAGAAGAAAACATGGGAAAATTAAAAGATAAGATGTATGCCAAGGACGAACAAATAAGAACTCTTAATGAAGAACTTGGCAAAGTCAAACATGAATAAAATCGAACCTATAAATGGAATAAATCCTTAGACGCTCTGATATGGCTTCAAGAGAATCATAGTAGCAACAGGAGAGGGATTGGCTTTGGAAGTCAATTAAAGTGGGATCCCAAAAACAAGTATCTCACTCTTCTTGAGAATAAAATCTACCCATTGTGGTAAGACTGGGCACTACAAATATGAGTGTACTGCAAAAGAGCATGCCAGTCGAAAAAATGATAGGTTTGATAAAGGAAAAATTGGCTACCAAATTGGGCCAAGAAAAATTTGATTCATCCATTATCTCATAGAAAAGGACCCAAACTAGTCTGGGTTCTTAAGACTAACCCTT
The DNA here is from genome assembly GCA_005239505.1 of Nicotiana paniculata. Taxonomy (NCBI): domain Eukaryota; kingdom Viridiplantae; phylum Streptophyta; class Magnoliopsida; order Solanales; family Solanaceae; genus Nicotiana; species Nicotiana paniculata. Next base: position 87,295 of record ML366081.1, read on the forward strand.
GATTCCTTTTGTAGGTTCAAGTGAGAGGAGGCAGCCAGATTTGGTACTTGGATAGTGGTTGCTCAAAGCATATGGATGGGAACATCGAACAGTTCCTTTCACTTGAAAGTCCCAAAGGAGGAAGTGTCTCCTTTGGAAACGGGAAGAAAGGTGAAATCATTGGGGTTGGTAAGGAAGGTAAGGATTATACACTATCTATTGAACATGTCTATCTAATTGATGGCTTGAAATACAGTCTAATCAGTGTATCACAACTATGCGAAAGACGTCACCTTGTTGCTTTTACTTCCACAAAATATTTTGTGATTAACCTGCTTACTGACAAGATTGTTTTGCAGGGAAAAAGAATGAATAACATCTATGTCATAGATTTGTCCACATTGTCTGAAAATGAACTCACTTGTCTAAGTGTGTTGGACAGTGATCCCCTCCTGTGGCGCAAATGACTTGGTCATGCAAGTCTAACTCAGCTTAACAAACTAGTCTCTAAGGACTTAGTGGTAGGACTTCCTAACATTAAGTTCAAGGAATAAAAAGTTTGTGAGGCATGTGCCAAGGGGAAGAAGGTAAGGTCCTCTTTCAAAAGTAAGAAAATGGTCAGTACCACCAGGACGTTGGAACAGGTTCATATGGATCTATGCGGTCCTATGAGAACTTTAAGTAGAGGTGGTAAGAGATATGTAATGGTGTTAGTTGATGATTTTTCAAGGTTCTTTTGGACCTTATTCCTAGAATCTAAGGATGAAGCATTTGATATGTTCACCTCATTTGTCAAAAAAACTCAAAATCAATTGGGACATCAACTGGCATCAATAAGATCTGACCATGGTACTGAATTTGAGAATATTAAGTTTGCTTAGTTCTGTATGAACATGGTGTTAATCATAATTTTTCTGCTCCTAAAACCCCACAGCAAAATGGGGTTGTTGAAAGGAAAAACAGAACTCTTGAAGACATGGCAAGAACCATGCTCCTATTAGCAAACTACCTCACAGCTTCTGGGCTGAAGCAATAAATACTGCTTGCTACATAATCAATAGATGCATGACTAAACCTCTAGTAGAGAAAACTCCCTATGAATTACTTAAAGGGAGAAAGCCCAACATATCCCACTTTAGGCTTTTGGATGCAAGTGTTTTGTACACAATAATGGCAAAGATTCCCTATGAAAATTTGACCCCAGAAGTGATGAGGAAGTATTCTTGGGATATTCATCACATAGTAAAGCTTATAAAGTGTATAATAAAATAACTATGTGTGTAGAATAAAGTATACATGTTATATTTGATGAAACTAACATTCTTGGTGAGAGACAGGAACCTGAAGATGAGGAGCTTGGACTGCTAAGAAGCAGTGATCACATTGAAGCAAGCATGGAAGGTGGAACAGGTGATGGACCAGGTTCAACTACCCCAAACATCATGACAGGGGGAATTCAACATATGCAACTTGACCCTGATCCTGCTCCACAGCAACAAGACACCATGGAATTGTCTACGAATGAACCGCTGGTACTTAAACCACACAGATATCATAGTTCTCACCCTCTTAAGAAAATCATAATAGATTTGACATCCGGAATCAAAACAAGATCATCCTTGAAAAATCTGTGTGTGTTTGATGCCTTTCTATCCATGATCGAACCAAAGAACATTGGGGAAGCCCTACAAGATGCTGATTGGGTAAATGCCATGCAAGAAGAGCTGAATCAGTTTGAAAGAAGTCAAGTATGGAACTTGGTACCCAGGCCACTAGACAGATCAGTGATTGGCACCAAGTGGGTCTTCAGGAACAAGCTCGATGAGGATGGAACTGTTACAAGGAATAAGGCAGGATTAGTTGTTCAAGGGTATAGTCAAGAAGAAGGAATTGAATATGATGAGACCTTTGCCCCTGTGGCAAGACTGGAGGCAATCAGAATTCTTATAGCATTTGCTGCACACATGGAATTCACTCTTCATCAGATGGATGTTAAAAGTGCCTTTCTCAATGGCTATCTGAAAGAAGAAGTTTTGTCAAGCATCCTCCAGGTTTTGAAAGCAAGGAGTCACCTGACCATGTATACGAACTCGACAAGGCTCTGTATGGTCTCAAACAAGAACCAAGAGCATGGTACAGACGATTATCAAAATTTCTGCTAGAGCATGGGTACAAAGGAGGCAAAATTTATAGTACCTTGTTCTTAAAGGAAAAGGGTAAGGATCTCCTGGTTGTGCAAATATACGTGGATGATATTATATTTGGGGCGACTTCTGAAAAATTGAGCAAGGAATTTGCTATGCTTATGGGGAGTGAGTTTGAGATGAGTATGATGGGTGAGCTAAAATTCTTCTTAGGCTTGCAAATCAAGAAAAACCCAAATGGAACAATGATCCACCAACAAAAGTAATTGCTCAAGAAGTTTAAAATGGAAGACTCAAAGGAAATAGACACTCCCATAGCCACAGCTATAAAATTGGATGTTGATGAACATGGTTCATCCGTTGATCAGAAGCTATACAGAGGGATAATTGGGTCTCTATTATTTCTCACTGCCAACAGACCTGATATTGTGTTCACCGTGGGACTGTGTGCGAGGTTTCAGGCAAATCCAAAGGAGTCCCACCTCACTGCAGTGAAGAGAATTTTGAGATATTTGAAAGGCACCATTGATTTGTGCCTTTGGTATCCTAAAGGTAGTAATTTTGACCTTGTAGGATATGCTGATTATGCAGGTTTCTTGGTTGACAGGAAAAGTACTTTAGGTATGGCTCACTTTTTGGGCTCATGCCTTGTGTCTTGGGCTACCAAGAAACAAAATTCAGTAGCCTTGTTTACTGCTGAGGCTGAATATGTGGTTGCAGCCTCATGTTGTGCCCAGTTGCTATGGATAAAGCAACAACTCATGGATTTTGGTATTGATGTGGGATGCATTCCTATTTTATATGATAACACTAGTGCTATTAGTATGACGAGGAACCCGGTTCATCACAAGAGGACTAAGCACATAGATGTTAGGCACTATTTCCTAAGGGATAACTATGAAAAGGGAATGATCTCAATTGAATTTTGTGCTACTGATCATCAAATTGCTGATATATTCACTAAAGCACTTAGTAGGGAGCATTTTGAGAGAAACGGGCTGGAATTAGGGATGATTAAGATCACCTGATTGAAAAAAAAATGAAAAAATGAAAAAAAGTTTGGCTAGAAAATTTTAATTAGGTACTTAATCAGATTAACAATTTCTCAGTCTCATAATGTAAAAAGTACACTCTTATGCCATGTTTTGATATGACTCACTGATCACAAATGAAATTTTTTCTATCTTTACAAATTGAGGCTTGATCAAGAGGATTCTGAAATGATGAACCTGGTTCATCGTGCTGGTTCATCTGAAAGGTGATGTATGTGCTCTACACTCTGCACACTTTTAAATACTAATAATTAAATCATGAGCAGAACTCTGCCCAAACTCAAAATCTTTTCAAAGCCTATCCATTTGACTTTGAACCAGTTCTGTTTCAACAAGAATCCTCACCAAATTAAAATACCTAGATTCTAGGGAAGCCTTAACCGTCAATTCAAAACTAAAAGTTTATTCAAGCCATCCCCTCCCTTACAAAACCATTCCCAAATTTTCGATGACTCAGGTAACATCTGTCCTAAGTCCTTCTTCTGAGGTCATCTCTGATGTTGCTGAAAAACATAGAAAATAGGTTCATACTGGTTGGGTCTGTAGTAGATGTGGAGTTGCCAGAAACAATAAGAATAGGTTGTAAAAATTAAATTAAAAAAATGAGAGTGAGGGAGTATGGAGTAATGAGAAAGGGAAAAGGGAAAGAAGTGGTTGATTCTTCACCCACCTCTAAATCTATTAGAATGGCTATTTTTGGAGCTGAGCCAGAAAAGGAGGAAGAAAGTAGCAAGAACGCAAAAGTGAATCAGGAGAAACTGAAGGGTTAGTAAATTTAGGAAAGCACACAGATGAACCTGGTTCATCTACTGAGGAAACCCTTGCAGATTTGCTGAAAATGTTAGGCGATAATTACAATCCAAAGAAGAAAAGAACTCCTAAAGCTCAAACATCTGGAACAACAAGAGAAAGTAAGAAAAGAAAAGTTGCTCCTTGTGAGACTTGTAATATTTATCTTCCAAGGGGAAGAACTACAAGGAGCAAGGTAAAGCAAAGTGAGGACGGGTTGAAGAGAGCTTTAGAGGAGAGTAAGAAGAAAAGAGTGGGAAAAAAAAAGGGAAAGAAAAGGTTTTTGAACCTATTAAAGTGGATGAGATGGACCTGGTCCATCAAAGTGAAAAAGTGGCAGAGGTAGAGGTTCAGACCCCTAAGCTCAAGAAAGCCAAGACTTGCTCAAAGAAGTGTTCATCCGTTTCTAAGTCAGCTGAACCATCCATCTTGGCTAAATGAACCAGGTCTGCAGATTTTTAAAGCCTTAATTTCCCAGTCTGTCTAGGACTTTCAGTGACCCAGATTCAGAATTTTTTGTTTTTTTCTCATGTTTTAATTGTTTTTGTTTCATTTTGTAGATTGTAGCAGAATCATATTCTCTCTATCAATGAAATCTGATGTTTTTGCTCTGATTCAGTATCTCTATTTTTTGATAGTTTGAATTCTTAGTTGATTATTGATGATTAATCATATTGCATATGCAGTTGCCTCAATGGTCATGAGTAATAATTAATAAAACTGGTAAGTATATCATTTTGCAAACTTTTCGATGATGCCAAAAGAGGGAAGATAGTGTGCTGAACTTTTCAAAAATATAAAGATAGTGCTGAACTTTTCAAAAATATAAAGATGTGATATTTATAACCTAATGAACCTGGATTCTCTATGATTATTGCTCAAAACCATACAAAGTTCTTTGAAGTGTATACAGGATTAAGCACAAAGTTTGTCATCATCAAAAAGGGGGAATTTGTTGACCCATGTCACTGCATTGTTTTGAAGATTGGCAAAAGGTTGACCAGTTGAACCAGGTCCATCAGAGCACACATACTTGACCTGACGAGTTGGCACACAAACCTTATATGCATAGGAGATTAATGTGATTGTGAAGTGTCAATGAACAAGAAGAGTATCTTCTAATGCGAAAAGGTTGCAAATTGATGAAAGAATAGAAGTCGAATTCAGCAAGGACATAAATGAAGGAAGGAAGTTGAGTTTGATAAGAACTTGTTCTCCCAGGTAGAGTCGGACCAGAACTCAACTGACTTTATAAATACTTGATGTATTTCTGCTGAAATTTAACATGCACAAGTGCAGAAGTGAACCAAGATCCGAAAGCAAAATTCCCATATATTTTGCAAGCAGAATTACTGTGCGATGCAAAGGCTACAATTCAACTAGAAGAATTAGTTCCATCTGATTATTTATTGAGTCTAGTTGATTGTAGTAGGAGCTTTAATATTGTATCTTTTCAGCTTTCATAGAAGAAATTGTAATAGGTACGCATTGTTCAAGTTAGAGTTAACTTGAAGCTTGTAGAAATTAGCTAGGGGCTAGTTACTACAAAGGGATTAGAGTTAGTCCTAGGATTACAAAAGAGTTTATTTTGTAAGTCCGTTTGGCTCAGAGTTTTTAGTGAAGAGTTGAGAAAATCCTACTGAGGAGTAGGTTGTGGTTTTTTTACCTTCTGAGCCAGGTGTTTCCACGTAAAAATCTCTGTGTTCTTACTTTACTGCTTCTTATTATTCCGCAACAGTAGTAGTTGGAACACCAAGAAGAACCAGTTTCTTCTACTGAGACAGCACTCGAAAATTGGGTACCACATAAAGTAACCTATCTTCTTGTGTGGTATTGAAGTCTAAAAAATCTCTATATATATATATATATATATATATATATATATATATATACTATTTTATTTTATTTATAATTAATATCTTTTTTTCTATATTTTGCTTGCGGCTGTAATTATTTTTGAGAGAATAATCAATTGTGTCAAAAGCTTATTATCTCTCTCTGTTACACCCTAAGGATCAATGGTGTTTGTATACGGTTGAATCGGGGCAGTCCGATTTTACTATTTAATCGAGATTGGGACGTTGCATCGAAGAGCTAAGACGTTGAGTCCGAAATTGAAGCATCTTCCCAAATCGAGGTCAATATCAATCGAGACCAGAAAAGATAGGCTTCGAGTAATATCGGGATAACTTTGTGACGGAAGAAGCGAGATACCCGTCATTGGTCGAGGATCGTAGCGTGAATCTCAGAAAGGATCAAATCTATAGAGGTTAATCAGTTGTTTATACGATTTTCTACTGTAATTAGAAGTATACCTTGAATAAGATTCCTCTATTATATAAAGAGGAATTCTATTCATTTGTAACCATCATTTGTTCACTGAGTAAAAGTTATATAATCATTTCGATCTCACTTATTTCTCTGCCTACTATTCATCAAAATTACTTATTCTTTATTGCTCTTACAATATCACCTCGAGGTTTCTTCAATTCGAGGTCAAGGTTCAGCTTACATACTGGTTTGATTTATTTTCTAGTTCAATTTAGTCATTTACTTTCTCGTTTATTAATTGGTATTGGGTGAAATCACATATCCTTAAAATCACAATATAAGTTTAATTTTTATCCAAATTTAAGGGTAAACAGTTTGGCGCCCACCGTGGGGCTAAGGATAATAGTGAATATACAATACTGATTCCGATAACACACCCTATTTTACGCTTGTTATTGTCAAGTATTTTTGCTTTCAGGTTAAAAAAATGTCAAACTCACAAACTGCACCCACACATGGTGACAATGGCCTCAGATTTCACAGGGAAAATGACTATGTAATTGCTCCAGGGGTCGAGGTGCCACAAGCTGACCTCGGGGGAGCAACGATTGTCAACCCGGTCGACATTAGTTCACATATTTCTTTGAATGCGAATCTAGGCGCAGACCCCGAAGGGAGTGTACACAGAGAAGGCTAATCAGGTGGTCAAGGTACACAGGGCTGAGGAGATTTAGGAGTCAGTCTCTAAGTGATATTCGAAATGTTACAGGCTCGACAAGTCGTTATTTCCCAACTACAAAATCAACATCGAACTCTGAGTGGGGTCGAACCGGAAGCCGCCCGTCGAACTGAGCCAATACCAGAAAGGCCGAATGCCAGTGAATCGGGGACTGGCCCCGCAATAATGAAGATGCTCGAGGAGCTCACCAAATGAATTGAGTCGGGAGAGAAGAAAATTGAGGCAAATATTAAGAAAGTGGAAACATACAACTCCCGAGTTGATCAGATACTGGGGGCACCGCCAATTTTGAAAGGGATAGATTCAGAGAAATCTTTACAAAAGCTATTTCCTCCAAGTGCAGCTCCGAAGCCCATTCCCAAAAAGTTTCGTATGCCGGACATACCTAATTACAATGGGACCATCAATCCCAATGAGCATGTCACTTCCTATACATGTGCCATCAAAGGTAATGATTTGAAAGATGATGAGATCCAATATGTTTTATTGAAGAAGTTCTAAGAGACTCTATCGAAGGGGGCAATGATTTGGTACCACAATCTACCACCAAATTTCATTGACTCATTTGCCATGTTAGTGGATTCTTTCGTAAAGGCACATGTCGGGGCCATTTATGATAGGCTAGATTTATGTAGTTTAGCGACTATTTATATCCCAACTTTACTATGCTTCACTATTCTAGGAAGGTTAAATGACGATAAAATGGCTCTTTGTGAAGTTTATGTTTTGCAGGAGCAAGCCGTGCTTGTGAGGAAATAGGACAGCGTTTGGAGCTAAATTAAAGCAAGGAAATCCCCTAGGAGTTGAGTACATGTGAAAGAAGCAACAGAAAAAGAGAAAAATAACTGACCCGCTCTAGCATGGGCCAAGCATGGACTTAGCGCGGCCACGCTAGAGCAGGAGAAACAGGGTAGAATAAAGTGCCAGTAGCACGTCCCAAGCGCGGTCACGAGTGTGACCGCGATAGTCCAAAAGAAACAGGACAATGTATATTGCATTTAGCGCGGCGACTAGCGCGGTTCGAGCGCGGCCGCGCTAGTCTGTCCAAGAATGCGGTAACTTCAGGGGTAAACTTGGAAGTTTGGGGGCAATTCCACTTAACCTATAAAAGGTCCAGCTCGCCCAAAAGAAAGGATATCAAGGTTTTTATAGTTTTGTTCAAGGAAAGAAGAGGCAAGAGGCAAGGAGGATAATTCGGCATCGAGTTCTACATTTCATCCTTTTTTTATCATTCATGATGAATTTTTCTGTTGTTATTTTGAACACAATTATGTGTAGCTAATTATTTATTCTAAGGTTTTGATGGAACTTGTTGAAGGATGAACTTCTTGTTGAGTTAATATAGTTTGCCCAGTTTAATCTCTATTTGTTCAACTACGTTCTTGTTGTAGTTAATTGATAGGATCCTCAATTAGTTGTGCTTATTTAGTATGTATTAATCGGGGGAGAGTGCATATTTAGGTAATTGTTGAACAACACCACTCCTAAAGTATATGAGGAATCAATAACCGAGGGTTTAAAGGTGGGATTAGGGATATAACGAAACCTTGGGTGCGATCTAAGTGAGCTATAATAAAAGCCAGCTAGCGTAACTCGAGAGAGTGCGTCTAGTAAATTGTCGTAATTACTCAAGATATTTACGGTAATAAGAGTGCTCATGATCGGTAGAGACTATTAGGCAAATCTATATGACACATAACAGGAAGGATTCCATCAATAGGGGAAATCACAACCTTAGATCCTTCTCTTATTTGTTTACAACTCAGTCATAGTTAACTCTTAGTTTAATTAATTTTATTCAGCTATAGTTAGTAGAAATATCACCAATTGTTATTCAAAATATCTGGGAAGTTGATTACAGTGAATTTAGTGAGTCTGACAAAAGTAATTTATAGGTTAATTCCCTGTGGGATTCGACTCTGCGCTAAATACCCGGATTATATTTGCAATGACCGCTTTGTCCTTTTTATAAGGCATAGTTGCACATGATCAAATTTTTCGCCGTTGCCGGGGAATTAACGGTGTTATCAATTACAGTTAGAAGAAATACAAAATTCTTAGTGTAGTCAATTTGCTTCATTTTCAATCCATACATTAAAATTTTAACGTTTGTTAACTTGGTTGTACAGGTGCATGCCTAGAAACATCAAGAACTGGTAAAGTATTTGAAGCAGTATCAGTTCCCGAGAAAGTTTTCAAGGCCTTGAATCGGGCCAACCGGAAAAAAAACAACTACAATCAACTGAACAACCTGAATCAGACATGGCAGAGCTGGCAAACAACAGAAACAATAATGGGGATTACGTGGTAGACCGAGTTGCGCAGGTAGTGGCACCTCTTCTGCCAGAGGCTCCTCTATATGACTAGGCACAACCCACAGCAGAGAATTTGGCCACAGCAATAGTACTCCCGCAGATACAGTTAAATCTTTTCAGATCACAAACAACATGATGCACTTGTTGCAGAACAAGGGACTATTTTCAGGGTCATACACATAAGATCCCCAAAAACATTTGAAGAATTTCCTGTCAATCTGCAAAACTCAAAGGCAGCCAAACATGACTCAGGAAGCAATTAAGCTGTTGTTGTTTCCATTCTTAGTAACAGGAGCAGTCTAGACTTGGATAAATTCACTCCCTATCAATTCCATCACTACATGGGAGGAGTTAGTCAAGAAATTTGTGAACAAGTTTCATCCACCAAAGAAGACTGCTCAGCAAATTGATGAAATTTTGAGCTTCAGACAGAAACCAACAGAAACATTGCAAGAAACATAGGAACGATTCAAAGGGATGTTGGTTATATGTTCGCACCACGATATTCCAGAGCAGATGTTAGGGAAGCGATTTTACATGGGTCTGGCAGATAGCGTGAAGGATAATGTTGATTCTTCAGCTGGTGTAGCATTCTTGAGAAAATCATGGAGAGAAAGCCAAATTCTGCTTGACAAGATGGCACAGAATTCGGGGTGGACAACCAGGAATGCACCTATCACTCCAATAGTTCACTCAGTGGCCTTAGATCCAACCAACACTCTTGATGAAAATATGGCCACCTTAATGACACAAATGATCATACTCACCAAAAAGGTGGAAGAGTCAGGGCAGAAGCAGCAGGTGCACATTGTAGATACAACCAATGGGGGCTTATGCATATCTTGCATTAGTCAACCAATTGGTAGCCAGTGGAATGCTGAAAGTGATCATAATCACTACCCTAAGAACATGAATTATGTGTTTAATTATGGGTGCCAGAGACAGGGTGGTCAGAATTGGGGCCAGCAGAATCAGCCATATAGGCCAGTCTAGCCACAACACAATAACGGAAACATGGGAGCCATGCGACCTCATGGTAATGTGGCGCCCTACCAAAGGCCACAGGGGTACAACAACCAAAATCAGCAGTAGGGTTGTCATCCTTCTCAACAATAACATGGTGGGAGACAGGAAGATGGGTTTGCGAGACTTGAGGCAATGATGCAACAGGTTATTGGGTCTAATGCAAAAATGAGTGAAAGAGTAGATGCACATGAGTCAGCATAAAGAATATTAAAGTGCAAATGGTTCAGATCTCGATGTCATTGAATAATCATCCTCATGGTACATTACCTGCAGACACTCAGGTAAATCCAAAGGATCAGGGCCCAAAGCAGCTGATGGCAGTGAGTCTACGTAATGACAGAGACCTAGACCTAGAGCAAGAGAGGGTTCGAGAAAGCAGGCAGGCTTAGACACTTGTTCCAGTGCCCATTGAACTAGATGATTCAGCAAAACTGACCGAGGTGACAGTGCAGACTGCCTAGGAAGAAACCAACACACAGATTGAGGCTGAGAAAGAAGCTGAGACAACCCAGGAACCGGTAGAAGAGGTAGTGTATGACAAAGAGAAAGCCCAAATCACTGGGAAGAAGAGACCTCCAGCACCATTCCCACAGAGGCTGGCCAAATACCAAAAAGATGAGAAGTATAAGAAATTCTTGGAGATGTTAAAACAGATTCAGGTAAATAATCCTTTGATTGATGCTTTGAAGGAGATACCTGGTTATGCAAAAATGATGAAGGACTTGATGTCCCGAAAACTCGACTTCCAAGACTTGGCCACAGTGACTCTAACTCAGACCTGCGGTGCTGTTGTGACTAGACCAATTGCTAAAAAGTTGTCTGATCCAGGGATTTTCACAATTCCCTGCACCACTGGTAACTTTTCCTTTGCCAAGGCACTCTGTGATTTGGGGTCCAACATTAATCTTATGCCCATGTTATATATAAGAAGGTGGGGATTGGAAGAGCTAGATTGACGTCTATGTTATTGCAGCTGGCTGACAGAACTATGAAAAGGCCCTCAAGTATTCTGGATGACGTGTTGGTGTAGGTAGGGAAATTTGTGTTCCCTGCAGATTTTGTGATTCTGGATTGTAGAGTGGATGAAGAAATTCCCGTAATTTTGGGAAGGCCGTTCTTGGCCACGGGGCGAGCTCTCATTGATTGTGAAATTGTGGAACTCAAGATGAGGTTGAACGATGAGGAGATAACATTCAACATGCAGAAATTCATAAGGCGACCAAGCAAATTCGCCAATTATTCTCTTATTGATGTCGTGGATGTAATCCTGGAAGAGGATGATGAGTCCCTGACGATTGAGGACCCCCTTGTTGCATGTCTTATGAATTTAGATGAGGTGAATACGGAAGAATTGGAAGAATGGGTGCTGGCTCTTGAGGGAAAAGGCTTTTGGAAAAGATCACTTGAATTTGAGCCCATGCACTTAGTAAAAATATAAACTCCTCCAGCCAATCCATCCATAGAAGAACCACCAAAGCTGGAGTTGAAGCCACTGCCCGCCCATCTCAGGTACGCGTTCCTAGGACCTAACTCCACATTACCTGTTATTATCTCATCTATTTTATTAGATGTGCAGGCACAACAACTTTTGCAGGTACTCACGGAGTGCAAGACTGCCATTGGATGGACCATGGCAGACATAAAGGGGATCAGCCCAGAGTATTGTATGCATAAAATTCTGTTGGAACAGGGGCACAAACCTTTCAGGGAACACCAAAGAAGGTTGAACCCCAATATGAAGGAAGTGGTGAAGAAGGAGATTATTAAGTGGTTAGATGCAGGAATCATTTTCCCCATCTCTGACAGCAACTGGGTTAGCCCGGTGCAATGTGTTCCTAAGAAGGGTGGTATGACGGTGGTGAAAAATGATAACAATGAGCTGATCTCTACAAGAACTGACACAGGATGGAGAATTTGCATGGACTATAGGAAATTAAATCTGGCCACCCGGAAAGACCACTTCCCACTTCCCTTCATTGATCAGATACTTGACATACTGGCAGGGAGGTCACACTTCTGTTTTTCTGGATGGGTACTCAGGGTACAACCAAATCTCCATTGCACCAGAGGACAAATAGAAGACCTTGTTCACATGTCCATATGGGATTTTTGCCTTCTGGAGGATACCCTTTGGCTTATGCAATGCACCGGCCACATTCCAGAGGTGCATGATGGCCATATTCAACGACATGGTTGAATACATAATGGAGGTGTTCATGGATGATTTATCAGTGGTGGGAAATTCATTCGATGAGTGCCTTACAAATCTGACCCGAGTGTTCAAGAGGTGCATCGAGACTAACCTTGTACTCAATTGGGAAAAGTTCCATTTCATGGTACAAGAGGGTATAGTCTTGGGACACCTGGTATCAAGCAAGGGAATCGAGGTGGATCGGGCTAAAGTTGATGTGATAGCAAAGCTTCCACGTCCCATATCAGTCAAAGCAATCAGGAGCTTCCTCGGGCATGACATTTCTACCGGAGATTCATCAAAGACTTCTCCAAAATGGCCAACCCTCTATGTAAGTTGTTAGAAAAAGATCACCCTTTCGTGTTTTCTGACGATTGCAGGGTAGCATTCGAGGAGTTGAAGAAGAGGCTAGTCACATCACCCATCATTGTTGCCCCCGACTGGGAGCAACCATTCGAACTCATGTGTGACGCCACTAACTATCCAGTGGGAGTAGTGTTAGGACAGCGGAAAAACAAGATAATGCACCCAATTTACTACACAAGTAGGACGTTGAGTGGAGCCCAGATGAAATACACTGTGATTGAAAAGGAGATGCTGGCGGTGGTGTTCGCATTCGACAAGTTCAGATCATACCTGATTATCTCTAAGGTAATTGTATACACTGATCATGTTGCTCTCAGGTACTTGATTGAAAAGAAAGAGTCCAAACCGCGCCTGATTCATTGGGTGCTGCTACTGCAAGAGTTCGACCTGGAGATTCGTGACCGTAAGGGCACGGAGAACCAAGTCGCGGATCATCTGTCGTGACTTGAAGGAGCTGAAAATTTAGTTGAGGCAGAGGATATTCTAGAAACCTTTCCATATGAGAAGCTACTCGCTACAAGCCTTGAGGAAGTTCCGTGGTATGCATACATTGAAAATTAACTGGCAAGCGGTATAGTTCCCTATGACCTTTCCTTTGTGCAAAAGAAAAAGTTTTACCGTGACTGCCGTATGTACTGGGATGAACCTTATCTGTTTAGAATTTGTGTTGATAATATGATCCGTAGGTGTGTCCCCGAGATAGAACAATCTTCTGTTTTGTAGGCCTATCACGAATCCACATATGGCGGACATTTTGGAGGAGTCAGGACGGCAGCGAAAGTGCTAAAAACTGGGTTCTACTTGCCAACCGTGTTTAAGGATGCACATCAATGGGTGAAGGGCTGTGATGAATGTTAGTGAATCGGGAACATCTCTCGTCTCCATGAGATGCCCATGAACCCAATTCAAGAGGTTGAAGTGTTCGATGTATGGGGGATAGACTTCATGGGCCCCTTCGTCAGCTCCTATGGCAATAAGTACATACTTGTTGCTATAGATTATGTGTCCAAATGAAGGGAAGCTGCAACACTCCCCACCAATGATGCAAGGGTGGTGGTTCGGTTTTTGAAGAATAATATATTCACCCGTTTCGAGATCCCGAGAGCCATTATCAGTGACGGAGGCACTTACTTCTGCAATCGAGCCTTCGAGAAATTTCTAGCAAAGTACGATGTGCACCACAAGGTGGCGACCCCATACCATCCTCAGACCAGTGGACAGGTCGAAGTGTCGAATAGAGAGATAAAAAGCGTGTTGACAAAAACTGTGAACGCCACAAGAAATGATTGGGCGAAAAAGCTAGATGACGCACTCTGGGCCTACAGAACCGCTTTTAAAACACCAATTGGTATGTCACCATACAAGTTGGTGTTTGGGAAGACCCGTCACTTGCCAGTGGAGCTAGAACATAGAGCTTGGTGGGCATTGAAGCAGCTAAATCTGGACATTGAGGATGCGGGCACAAATAGAGTCACATAATTGCATGTTCTAGATGAGTTCTGATATCTTGCTTTCAAGAGCACGAGGTTGTACAAGTAAAGAATGAAGAGGTTGCACGATAAGAACATTGTTGAGCGAAACTTCAAACCCGGAGATATGGTGTTGTTTTATAATTCAAGATTAAGGCTATTTCCGGGTAAATTCAAGTCACGATTGTTTGGGCCATGTTGTGTTGTCGAAGTGCTCCCTTCAGGTGCCATAGAGATTGCTTTAGAAAAAGATGCCTACACATTTTGAGTCAACGTGCACAGAAAAACCGTATGTGGGTATGGATGAAACCAAGGAAGTGTCCGTGATACATCTCACTGAACCTCAGAGGTCGAGCGAGCCTTAAATGCGATCATCTGCGTCGTGCCGTGATGTTAAATCAGGCGCTGCATGGGAGGCAACCCATTGACTTGTTGTAATTGTCGTGCCACGACATTAACTAAGGCGCTGGTTGGGAGGCAACCCAACGCGTAGTGAGTTGGTGTATTTAGAATGTTATTTGACTATTTGTATGTACTAACATATACAGGTATGCTTCGGCGAGTAATAAGTCCACACGACCCGAGGAAAAAGGTAGAAAAAAGTGCAAAATTTTGAGGTCCAGGTGCAGCCGCACTTGTGCCCGCGCTTGGACCGCGCATATCAAAGATCATTCTGCCTGGGAGTAGTGCGGCCATGCTATTTAGCTTTCCTTCTGCCTCGTCTTGACGTTACTAGCATGGGCACGCTACGACCACTCTAGTGGCCACACATATCGCCCAGCAGTCTGCCTCACAAGCGCGGCCGTGCTAGGACCGCGCCTGTAGGTTCGCAGGACAGGTTTGTTCAGTTAATTTTTTTATTTATATTTTTTATTTTTTTCATTTTGATTTTAATTTTTTCTTATTTATTATTTACCCAACCCTAACTCCCCCCCCCCCTTCTCCTATTCCTCCTAAAACTCTTACTCTCCCAATGTTGACCCATATCACTGCATAGTTTTGAAGATTGACAAAAGGTTGACCAGTTGAACCAGGTCCATCAGAGCACACATCATGAACTGACGAGCTGGCACATGAACCGTATATGCTTAGGAGATGTTTTGAATATGAAATATCAATGTACCAAGAGATTGTCTCCTAATGCGAAAAGGTTGCAAATTGATCTGATTAATTGAAGTCGAATTCAGCAAGAAAAGTACCAAGAGAAAGGAGGTTGAGTTTGGTTCGAATTGGTTCACCCAGGTAGAGTTGAACTGGAATTGGAAGACAAGCTCAACGACTGACTCTATAAATACTTGATGTATTTCTGCTTGAATCGAACACGCACAAAGCTGAAGTGAATCAAAGTCTGAAAGAAAAATTCATAGAGTTAATTTTTGCTTGCAGAATCATTGTGCGATGCAGAGGCTACAATTCAACTAGAAGAACCTATCTAGTGAGACAGCACTCAAAATTTGGGTACCACACAAGTAACCTATCTTCTTGTGTTGTATTGAAGTCTAAACAACAATTGGTATCAGAGCAGGTTATCCTTGAAAGGCTAACACCTTGGAGAAGATCAAGATGAGTGTACCACCTGGAAATTGGGAAGGTCAATCAACTGCAAGGACACCACTCTTCAATGGCCAGTACTACTCATGGTGGAAAAATAGGATGAAGGATTACCTAATTGGAGAAGACTATGAACTCTAGGACATAGTCACTGATGGTCCTCTAGCTAGCATGATGAAGACTGTTGAAGGTATAGATATACCAAAGACAAGAGCTGATTGCACTGCTGCGGATCTAAAGAAATGGGAGAAGAATACAAAGGCCAAAAAGTGGCTAGTGTGTGGACTAGGTCCAGACGAGTACAGCAGAATCCAAAGTTGCACCACTGGCAAAGAGATTTGGGATACTTTGCAAGTAGCCCATGAAGGAAAACCTCAGGTAAAAAGGTCAAGAGGTACTCTATTATACTCTCAGTATGATAACTTCACTATGAAAGAAGGAGAGACTATCCAAGAGATGTACACAAGGTTCACAACCTTGACTAATGAACTGAAGTCTCTTGGAAGAGTCATTCTTGAAGAGGACATAGTTGAGAAGATCCTAACAAGGGTCTTTCCTATTTCCTGGGAAAGCAAAATCACTGCTATCTAGGAATCCAAAAATATGGCAACCCTGAGATTGCATGTGCCAGGGGGACTAAGGTAAGGTCCTTTTTCAAAAGTAAGAAAATAGTCAGTGCCACCAGGACGTTGGAACTGGTTCATATGGATCTATGTGGTCCTTTGAGAACTTTGAGTAGAGGTGGTAAGAGATATGTGATGGTGCTAGTTGATGATTTTTCAAGGTTCACTTGGACCTTATTCCTGGCATCTAAGGATGAAGCATTTGATATGTTCACCTCATTTGTCAAGAAAATTCAAAATCAATTAGGACATCAACTGGCATCAATAAGATCTGACCATGGTATTGAATTTGAGAATACTAAGTTTGCCGAGTTATGTGATGAACATGGTGTTAATCATAACTTTTCTTCTCCTAGAACCCCACAGCAAAATGGGGTTGTTAAAAGGAAAAATAGAACTCTTGAAGACATGGCAAGAACCATGCTCCTATCTAGCAAACTACCTCACAGCTTCTGGGCTGAAGCAATAAATACTGCTTGTTACATAATCAATAGATGCATGACCAGACCTCTGGTAGAGAAAACTCCCTATGAATTACTTAAAGGGAGAAAGCCCAACATATCTCACTTTAGGGTTTTTGATGCAAGTGTTTTGTACATCATAATGGCAAAGATTCCCTAGGAAAATTTGACCCCAGAAGTGATGAGGGAGTATTCTTGGGACTATGTGTGTAGAAGAAAGTATACATGTTGTCTTTGATGAAACTAAGATTCTTGCTGAGAGACAGGAACCTGAAGATGAGGAGCTTGGACTGGTAAGAAGCAGTGATCACACTGAAGCAAGCATGAAAGGTGGAACAGGTGATGGACCAAGTTCAACTACCCCAAGCATCATGACAATTGGAATTCAAGATATGCAACCTGTCCCTGATCCTACTCTACAACAATAAGACACCATGGAATCATCTAGGAATGAACAGGTGGTACTTAAGCCACACAGATATCAGAGTTCTCACCCTCTTGAGAATATCATAACAGATTTGGCATCCGGAATCAAAACAATATCATCCTTGAAAAATCAATGTGCGTTTGATGCCTTTATATCCATGATCAAACCAAAGAACATTGGGGAAACCCTACATGATGCTGATTGGGTAAATGCCATGCAAGAAGAGCTGAATCAGTTTGAAACAAGTCAAGTATGGCACTTGGTACCCAGGCTACTAGACAGATCAGTAATTGGCACCAAGTGGGTCTTCAGGAACAAGCTCGATGAGGATAGAACTGTTACAAGATTAAGGCAAGATTAGGTTTCAAGGATATAGTCAAGAAGAAGGAATTGACTATGATGAGACATTTGCCCCTGTGGCAAGACTAGAAGAAATCAGACTTCTTATAGCATTTGCTGCACACATGGAATTTACTCTTCATCAGATGGATGTTAAGAGTGCCTTTCTAAATAGCTATCTGAAGGAAGATGTATTTGTCAAGCAGCCTCCAGGTTTTGAAATCAAGGAGTCACCTGATCACGTATACAAACTCGACAAGGCTCTATATGGTCTCAAACAGCCACCAAGAGCCTGGTACGAAAGATTATCAAAATTCATGCTAGAACATGGGTACAAACGAGGCAAAATTGATAGTACCTAATTCTTTAGGGAAAAAGGTAAGGATCTTCTGGTTGTGCAAATATATGTGGATGATATCATATTTGGAGCGACTTCTGAGAAATTGAGCAAGGAATTTGCTATGCTAATGGGAAGTGAGTTTGAGATGAGCATGATGGGTGAGCTAAAAAATTTCTTAGGCTTGTAAATTAAGCAAACCCCAAATGGAAAAATGATCCACCAACAAAAGTATGTGAATGAATTGCTCAAGCAGTTTAAAATGGAAGACTCAAAAGAAATAGACACTCTCATAGCCACAGCTACAAAATTGGATATGGATGAACCTGGTTCATCTGTTGATCAGAAGCTATATAGAGGGATGATTGAGTCTCTATTGTATCTCACTGCCAGTATACCTGATATTGTGTTCAGTGTGGGATTATGTGCTAGGTTTCAGGCAAATCCAAAGGAGTCATACCTCACTGCAGTAAAGAGAATTTTGAGATATTTGAAAGGCACCACTGATTTATGCCTTTGGTATCCTAAAGGTAGTAATTTCGACCTTGTAGGATATGCTGATGATGATTATGCAAGATTCCTGGTTGACAGGAAATGTACTTCAGGTATGGCTCACTTTTTGGGTTCATGTCTTGTGTCTTGGGCTACCAAGAAACAAAATTCAGTAGCCTAGTCTACTACTGAGGCTGAATATGTGGTTGCAGCCTCATGTTGTGCCCAGTTTTTATGGATCAAACAACAACTCGTGGACTTTGGTATTGATGTGGGATGCATTCTTATATTTTGTGATAAAACTAGTGCTATTAGTATGACGAAGAACCCGGTTCATCACAAAAGGACTAAGCACATAGATGTTAGACACCATTTCCTAAGGGATAACTATGAAAAAGGAATGATCTCAATCGATTTTGTGCTACTTATCATCAAATTGCTGATATATTCACTAACGCACTTAGTAGGGAGCATTTTGAGAGAAACGGGCTGGAATTAGGGATGATTAAAATCACCTGATTGAATAGAAAGAAAAAAAATTATATAAATGAATTTTTGGCTAGAAAATATTTAGGTACTTAATCAGATTAATAATTGCTCAGCATCATGTCTTTATTTTCATACTCTTGTGCCATGTATTAATATTATTCCCTGGATACTAATAATGTTTATCTATCTTTGTGAATTGAGGCAATCTAAAGATTTCAAACAGGATGAACCTGGTTCATCTATGATGATTCATCTGACTGATGAGGTACGTACTCTTCTCCATATAGTAATTCAATTACAGTCACACATAAGCAGGATTCTATCTATATTTGGTCCATTACTAATTCTCTGTACTAATCCATAAATAAACTCGTTCCAAGGAGTCACATAAACACTCAATTAGCCTAGAAATAGGAGACCTCAACTTCCAAATCAATGACACTCCTACAACTATTAGACTTCCACTTGAATTAATTTTTTATCCATTGTAAAATTAATGGCCATATGTTATAAAATATAATCATTACTCCTCTCTTCATAAAGCTTCCTTAAACCAAGGTTAACTCATACTACACTAACCAAACCTGCAAAACTCGTCCTTTCCTCTCAACAGAAAAAGTATTCACCTCCACCAGCTTCCTCATCTAATTCCTCACCTAATCGTGATTACGATGGAGGAAATTCTGAATCTGTCTCCAATTTTCCATCTGTTTACAGCTCCGAATCACCAGAAACTCCATCATCCCCTGAAAATACACTCGTTCTTGAACCCACTCCAAACCCTAATCATGCCCCTAAGAATCGTCGTGTTAAAGTTCTTTCCCAGAAATCTGTTGCTTCTGGGGCTAGGGAAAAATTCTTGGAGGATCTTATTAAAGCAGACAAAAGTACTAAGTCAAATTCATCCAGTGAATCATTTAAATCAGCTAATGAGGAAGAAGCACATGGTTCAACCAGTTCTGAAAAAGGTAATCTTGAAGTCGACTCTGAATTTACTTTTGCTGATAAAAGATTCGTGTTGGTAGGGTTTGTTATTGATGTCAAAATCTCTAGAAGGAAGAAGGATGGGAGAAAAGAAAGAATTCTTGAGAGAGAGGGAGAAGAAGATGTGAGGGAATCTAGGGAGGATGGTACCACGTTGGCTATTTGTGGTCCCATTCCTTAAACTATGGGAGAAGAAGTCACTGATTTAGGGGGAAGCATAGTAGAGGAAGCTGCAGCAGGTCTTGCAAGTCTGAACAAAGCTATAAATAAACCTGGTTCATCGGGGGAAGAAACATTGTCGTAAAGTTTGAGAAAACTGGGAGAGTCTTATAACCCCAAGAGAAGAAGGAGTCAGAAACCCAAGAAGGCAAATCACCAAGTTCCTTCAAAGAAAAGGAAAATTTCTGAAGTTGTTGGTGTTTCTGCTCCAAAAGTTAGAGCTACTTGTAACTCTGTAAGAGAAGAAGAAGAAGAAGAAGAAGAAGAAGAAGAAGAAGAAGAAAAATTAGAAAAGGCTCTGAAGGAGAGCAAGAATAAGAGAGCAGAAAAAGGAAAAGCAAAAGTTGAAGAGCATGTTGAGGCTATTGAAATTGAAGAAACTGGGTTGGACCTGTTCTAACAGGAGGAGCAACCTGCTCCAGGTGTGGATGAGACACCAAAACCCACAAAGGCTAAGGTTTCTTCAAACAAGTCAGCTAGGATGTCTTTCGCACCAACAAAATCTGTTAAGAAGCCCAGGGCCAAGCCAAAGAAAGTTAAAGTTATTTATGATGATGATGCAGATTGGAGAAGAGGAGAAGGAAATTGGAGTGGTGACTGACAGGGTTACCATGTTTGGAAAAAAGAAAAATGCTAAAGGGCAAGCTGGTGAAGGATTTAGAGGTGCCTGGTATGCAGTATCTTATGGAAACTCTGGAGCTACAAGGCTGGAAGGACCTGGTCCTTCGCATGGAAGGCAGGCTGGCAAGAGCAGAGTTGGTAGAGTTTATGGGGAATGCAAGTGTCAAGGAAAGCAGGGTCACGTCTATGGTCAAAGGAATTGAGGTGTCCGTTGATGTCAAAGAACTGGGTGTTATTCTTAACATACCAGATGAGGGCTATGAGGACTATACAAGGCAGAGATGGCCTTGTCTAGATGGTATGGCCTCAGCAATCGACATCACCAGGTTCTTTAGTGATAGTGAGAAGGAGATTGAACCCAGGCCAATTTACAAGAGTGAGATGAAGCCTGAGCATAAGCTACTCTTTCAGTTCGTCATTAAGTTCCTCCTTCCTAGACAAGAAACAAGGCATATGGAAAATTATATGGATCTTACATTGATGGAATGCTTGTACAAGGGAAAGCAAATTAATTGTCCAGCTTTTGTCATCCAACTCCTTGACATAGTGGTGAACGGAACCAAGGCACACGCAATTCCTTATGGCTTCATGCTGACAGCAGTGCTTCCACATTTTGGGGTTCCAGTAAAGAAGGCTGAGATGTCTACGGCCAAAGATTACTTTGGGAAGGAAACTTTGCTTACATTTGATTACAATGTCAATGTTCCTGTAGATTAACCTGGTTCATCTAGAAAGCAACCAGTCAACAGCAAAGTTAGAACTTTGTTGCAAGAAAATGAGATTAAGGATATGGAGATCCTTCGCTTCAAGTCTCGTGTGATTGAGGTTGAAGAAGAGCGGGATGCTCTTAGAGCTGAATTAGCAAAGGAGAAAGAAAAGAATGAAGGTGTTCTTCAGCAGATGTTGTCTCTCCTACAATCCAAGTCTACAACCTTCACTGCACTTTCCCATCCTTAGGCTTCTTAGAGCTTCCTTAAACCATCTTAAGACCAGTTATCAGTTCCAGTTCTTTTTATTCTTTTTGCTCATGGTTGGTTGTTTTTGTTTTTCCGTGTGTGGTTGATTATCGTTCCTTATCAATGAAGTTTGCTTTTAGTTATTGACTTGTCTTAATTTCTGAGTTAGCTAACATTTATTGGTTTCTTGTGTTGATTGATCATGCTTTGCACCTGCAGTTGCCTCAATGGACATGAGTAATAATTAATAAAACTGGTAAGTATATCATTTTTGCAAACTTTTCGATGATGCCAAAAGGGGGAAGATAGTGTGCTGAACTTTTTAAAAATATAAAGATGTGATATTTATAACCTAATGAACCTGGATTCTCTATGATTATTGCTCAGAACCATACAAAGTTCTTTGAAGTGTATACAGGATTAAGCACAGAGTTTGTCATCATCAAAAAGGGGGAATTTGTTGACCCATGTCACTGCATAGTTTTGAAGACTGACGAAAGGCTGACCAGTTGAACAAGGTCCATCAGAGCACACATCGTGAACTGACGAGCTGGCACATGAACCGTATATGCTTAGGAGATGTTTTGAATATGAAATATCAATGTACCAAGAGATTGTCTCCTAATGCGAAAAGGTTGCAAACTGATCTGATTAATTGAAATCGAATTCAGCAAGGAAGTAACAAAAGAAAGGAAGTTGAGCTTGGTTCGAATTGGTTCATCCAGGTAGAGTTGAACTGGAATTGGAAGACAAGCTCAACGACTGACTCTATAAATACTTGATGTATTTCTACTGGAATCGAACACGCACAAAGCTGAAGTGAATCAAAGTCTGAAAGCAAAATTCCCAGAGTTAATTTTTGCTAGTAGAATCATTGTGAGGTGCAAAGGCTACAATTCAACTAGAAGAACCAGTTCCAACTGATTATTTATTGAGTCTACTTGATTGTAGTAGGAGCTTTAATATTGTATCTTTTCAGCTTTCATAGAAGCAATTGTAATAGGTACGCATTGTCCAAGTTAGAGTTAACTTGAAGCTTGTAGAAATTAGCTAGGGGCTAGTTACTACAAAGGGTTAGAGTTAATCCTTAGGATTACAAAAGAGTTTATTTTGTAAGTCCGTTTGGCTCAGAGTTTTTAGTGAAGAGTTGAGCAAATCCTACTGAGGAGTAGGTCGTGGTTTTTTCACCTTTTGAGCCAGGTGTTTTCCACGTAAAAATCTCTGTGTTTTTACTTTACATCTTTTTATTATTCCGCAACAGTAGTAGTTGGAACATCAAGAAGAACCAGGTTCTTCTACTGACACAACACTCGAAAATTAGGTACCACACAAAGTAACCTATCTTCTTGTGTGGTATTGAAGTATAAAACAACACCCCCACCCCCAAAACACATGCCTCTCTCCCTCCCCAAAATACTCTCAGCCCTCATCCTCCCAAGTTCATTGCTAATTCAACTCTCAACACACTTCTTCAACTCTCACAATCTTCTCACACCACAGGTATGTTTTCTCTTTGCCAATTTTTGTAAGGTTTTCTTTTTAATTCTTTGTTAGGTAGTAGTTTTTCTTATCTTTTCTTAGAAGTGATTTGTAGTGTATACGTAGTGCTTGTGGGTGGTGGTAATCATGGAGTTTTATCTCTTACCTTAGTTGGTGAATTTGGCGCAATGGTGGTGGTAATTGGGTTACAACATGATTAATTGGGGGCTCCGATGAATGATGCCCACCAAGTGTTTGTTTAAATGCCACAGTGAATGTCAATGACAATTGTGACCAATTGTAAGGGTGAAGTCTGAGTAACCACAGTTGGTTCACTTCTTTTGTACTGCGCTAATGATGTTCCTTATTGTAGATAATATGGCACCCCCCAGAAAGCGCCAAGCCACCGGTCCTTCCTCCAGTAGACAAGCGGAATCATCTAGAGCAAGAGCATCAACTGATGCTCGTTCTTATGAGAGCAACAAGTTCGTATCCACTAAGGCTCAAGAACGGTTTGCTGATAAGGAATCAAAGGTGCCAATACTAGAACGTGGCATGGATACAACGTCCCTCCAGCATGACTGTCCGAACATTTACAATGAGTTGCTCCGGCGTCAGTTGGATGTTTTCTTTGAAGAACCGGATGAAGACAATGTAATGGTGGTGAGAGAATTTTATGCAAACGTTTTGGAGCATAGAAATGATGTGGTCACCGTGCGAAAGAGGCATGTTGACGCCTCTGTGGAAGCCATTAGGAGAACCTACAGGCTGCCAGGTCCCGTGGCCGAGATGGATGACTTTTATGAGGTGTATGGTAGACGCTTCACTCAGTGGAAGATGTTCCTGCCAACTATCTGTGCCCCTGGCAAGGAGGTTGAGTGGTATAAATACGGGGATAAGTTCAAATCGTCGGTACTCACCTTTGAAGCGAAGTGTTGGCTATACCTCATCAACAACAACCTGATCCCGTCCCATAACACCACGGAGGTGAATGCTCCTCGTTCTTGTTTGATCTGATGTTTCATGAATGGACACAACTTTGATGTGTCCAAGCTCATGCACAAGGAGATGTTTATTTGCTGTCCAATTAAGAGATATGGCTTCTTCTTCCCCTCTCTAGTCACTAGATTATGCCGTGCAGCTCGGGTGCCAGAAAATTTGGCGGTAGATGGAAAAGTGCCGATAGAGGCCACCTTTTGAGCAGAAAAGGTAACTACTGGGACGGATCCTGTAGAGGCTGGTGGTGCTGACGAGGAGAATGATCTTGAGGAGGAGGAGAACGAGCATGTAGAAGTGGGGGCAGAGCTGCTCGCTCCGAGCATATTGCTGACGTAGCAGGCCCGTCTAGGGCCCGTCGGAGTCATAGGCTGGACAATCTGGAGCAGGAGATGGCAGGTTTGCGTACCTCGGTCACTGACTTGGGGTTGCAAATTGATGCGCTAGCCACCGAAAATGAAAAATCAGAGAAGAAAATAATGGGTTGGCTGCAGGATTTGGGTCGTGCTTGTCATCTGGATTCGGGGATGGTCTCCGATCAAGATTGATCCTTCAGGGAAGTTCCTTTACCTCACGGTTCTTTATTTTGTTTGCCATGATGACATATCTTCCTTTTAAGTGTGGGGTGGGGGACACTTCATTGTATGTGTATATATGTAGGAACATAATTGTTATATGTTTTCTTTTGGGTTTTGTTTTCTTTTGTTTTTTTTTGGTTTTAAGTAGTAGTTTAATTATGTAAGTCGACTTGTCCCGACGACGGATCTCATTCGCACGGGGTTCTTGAGGGTCTAAGTTGACCATTAAAAAAATAAAAAAATAAAGAAAAACCAGAAATATGTTGGACTCTTCCTGACGACGGATTTCCTAGACAGTTTTCTTGAGGGAAGTAAGTCTAAAGAAAATACCAAAAAGATTTTCTGTTTTAGGTAGTGTAGTATCTTCCCTTTGGTTTTTCTTTGGACCGCGGTTCTTTTCCAACGGTTTTGCTTGAACCAGGTGTAGTTAGTTTTTGTTTTATTTTGTTTTTAGTTTTTTATTAGGTACTTAGGGGCTATGAGCTGAATAGGAAGAGAACCCATTTGCGCTGTTACACCTGAACACAGTAGACACTACAGTGTGATGCTTAATCTAAGTTGTTGATTCTTGTAGAGTGCCTTAAATTGTATGTTTGTAACTGAATTAAGTACTCAACGAGAGTGTTTTGATAAACCAATCTGGAGTGAGTCATGTGCCATGTGTGTGTGAGTTGTATTGTATTCTATGCTCTGCATTTGATGCCTAGAACTTTCCCTATGTGTTTACAAAGTGAAATAGTAGTTTTATTCAGTCTTAGAACTGATATAGGCATTTGTTTGTTAAGCCATATATAAAGTATACCCACCTAAATGTGATCTATCGTAGTTAACCCCGTTGAGCCTATAAACATATTTCTTTAGCAACCACGTTACAAGCCTTATCTAATTGTGTGAATGGGCCATCTATTTGAACTTCTTTACCTCCCATGAGCACTTGAATCGTTATGAAATATGTAAACATTAAAGTGTGGGGTGGTTGGTTTGGCTTTCGAGTGGAACAAATGAAATAGGGAAAAAGGTGCAGTGTTTTGAAAAATGAAAGATTAAGCGCCACTTGAAAAAAAAAGAAGAAAATAAGTAAATGTGGTCCTTAATAAGTGGAGACTTGATACAACTGCACCTAAAGGAGTTTGGCGTATTACAAATAGAAGTGTGGTGGAATGTCTGGTCTGACATAAGTTTGGTTCTGAATGCGAAAGTAATTGTACTAAAAGTGCTTAGGGAGGTTAGTCATTATATCCAAATATATCCTACCCGTCCCTTAGCCTACATTACAACCAAATGAAGTCCTAATTGATCTTAAAATGAATGGGCTCAATTAGTATAGTAGTACACTACGGGAAAGCCTATGGTGCATTTTTGTGGCATATGAATGTTCTTTCTGAGAGTGAGTGAATTTTTCTATCTGAGTTCCTAATTGTTCTTAATGTTATTACTTGTGGACCTACTCTCTTGTGTGATGTAAGGGCACTTGATTCATGAAGGAAAGGTAAGTCTTGACCTCTGTATAGAGTAAGTCGAGTAAGT